>CM060967.1:140718750-140986250 GCA_030765045.1 Tenodera sinensis | reverse complement strand
TCAAATAAATTTTCGACTGGAGCTTAGCAGACAGCATTTTGTCAATACAAACAAATAAACTCAACTCGCATAATATGTGGTTGGAAACCAGCATGCTGTTGGTCAACCGATATAGCTTCTGTCTCTGTATAAATATTGCGGCTTAAGGCATCGTGGTTGATTAATTTTTTTCAGATTTTAGTCATAAACCTAATGACATTAAACTATGTGCACTGTTCATAGATGAACTTGCAAAATATGTGGAATATTTATTAATATAACTTTGAATTAATGGTAGTATCTGCTCCTGATTAGAGTAGAACCATTATCCCCTTGGATGACACAGTTCTAATCACATTTCCTCCAATAATCTATAGTTTTTTATAGTCTCTACTACATATAACAGGGGAAGGATTGCATTCCACACCATAGTTTAAGGTCAAAACAGAAAAAGAAAAAAAAATTGTGAAAGTCTGATGTGTTGCACTCACATGCCTTTATCTGCTCTTGTACTAAGCATTCTTACAAACTCTTATACATATATCTTCTTCGTGATAGCTGAGATAAGTATTTGTACAAATTATCTTATTGCGTATTTCCTTGCAGATGCAAGGGAAACATTAGAATACAGTAGGCTGTGAGCGATAGTCAAATCTTATAAACCTTTGAGATCCCGTTATCTTTGCACGCTTCACATATAAAAAATGAACAACAATGTTCCATTTCACGAAACCCTTAAGTTTTCCGAAATATATATAAATAACAAGGAATATCCCTGAAATGGTTCAATCTACCGAAATATTTATTCAGACATAAATTGCGTGTTTTAGTACGATCTACATTTTTTGCATATTAAGAATTTGTCTATCTCTTACAGTTTACGAGCTATTCAGAAGTCATCCAGACTAAACAGGAATGCATAGGCTATAGCCAGAAAATTCGAGCTGTACATCTCATTTGTCATACCAATATCTTAAACATATGGCATTTTAATCAAAATCGTTAGAGGCATTTTCAAGAAAATCAAAATTTTCGAAAACTTTTCCATGTAAAGGGTAGTTTAGGGTGAGGTTATATTCTTCAAAATTTTTGTGTGCTTGAAAGTCATTAAACTTAAATACGAAGTTTGGTTTTTAACCCACTTTTGGTTTTTGAGTTATGCTGCCCACAGACTCGCGCGCGCGCACACGCACACGCACACGCACACGCACACACACACACAATCATGGACCTTTTTCTAAAAATGTGTGTTTTTGTTTTTTTTTTTATTTTATTCAGGGGGTCTAAAAACATATATTTCCGGTGAAAATTAGACATCGAATTTTTGGGTGGGGTACAATACTTTCTTCTACTTATCAGTAGAGAAAGTAAAAAAGGTGTGCATGTGAGTGTGGGCCCGTTTGTGAACAGTATAACTGAAAAACGAAAACAGTTTAAATACCAAACTAAAGCACGACTTGTTCCAAGCACTGGACACGAAGATACGAATTTAAGAAAAATTTCCCCACCCCAGAACATTTTGGTTGTCTCAAAAAGTGGCTGTAACGATTTTGACATGTTTAAGGTATTAAGATATTTTCTTGAAAAGTTAAATTCACAATTTGAATTTTTTGGACATGTCCTTAAAAATCCTCTGCATACTTTTGCATATTGGTAAACCATAAAAGCTAGACAAAATCTTATTATATAAAAAATGTAAATCTTGTTAAATAGTGTAACTTGTGTCTAATGCATTTTTTGTGAAGGAACTAGGTCGGAGATATTCATTCTTTGTTATTTTTTGAATTTTTCAATATTTATACCTTTTTCAAAGGAGACTTCGTTATTCGTTTTTTTTTTTTTTTTTTTTTTTTTATCCTTGGCCAATCAAACAGAACTGAATTTTAATGCCATCACTTAGCGAGCGATGGCCGCACCGTAGCCGAGTGCCTAGACCATTCGCTTCTTACCAAAGTTGCCCGGGTTCGATCCCAGGCAACCGCATGTGGGATTCGTGGTGGACGAAGCAGTGCTGGGGCGACTTTCCTCCGTGTTCTCCGGTTTCCCCCGCCATCTCATTCCACCGGTGCTCCATCTTCATTACATGTATCATCAGTGTCACCGCCTGCGGTGCTGTATGTAGTAAAAGCGGGCGTTAAACGTTACAAAAAATCACTTAGCGAACAACTTTAGAACATTTTCCTATGCTTAAACCCCAATTTCTGTAAACATTTATCTCGGTTAACACGAAGTAGAGAGAAGAATAAGTGCTTGTAAAAATAGTTTGTGCAAGAGTAGAGAAAGTCATGTGAGTGAAACACATCATACATTTTAAAACGTATACTTCTGGTCGTGCATTTCGAAGTCCTCACATAGCGAACAGCTCTTAAAGAAGGCCACGGCTAGTCTTGGGGGATAGCATAATCCAGTCCACGGAATTCAGAAGTGACAAATGATAATTGAAAGGATAGAGGAATATAGAAACGCAGATGCGAGAGACATTACGTGACGTAAACAATCCCCCACAAAGGGAAGAACGAAAAAGAAACAAAAGGAAGGAAAAATAAATAATAAAGGAACAACAAAATGAAAACCAGCAATCGTGAATATTTACGTAGATTTTAAATCTTGTGATTTTCTGTGCTATTAGTATGTATTAAGTAACCAAACCAAACGGACGTAACCCACACATGAAGGTAAAGAAGCTAGCATATGTAGTAAATCGTTAGCTTTAAGAACTGACGTTCCAAAATAGAGGCATGTCAAATTTATATGAAGTGTTAAACTGTTTAATTAGAAATACCGTAATTCGGGAACAAATAGCAATGCAATAAACCAAAGGTAACATTGCGGGTCATTCTCCTCTTTTTCCTTCCACTCGCTTAGGTTTAGTGGCTGTGGCTGTGGAGGGTCGAAGTGACTGGCATTGGCTAATGCGGTACGTTTGCACTCCCAAGTTTCACAATATAAGGAAGGCAATGTCGGGCATCAACATGTCCCATTACAAATTCCAACCGGAGTCCTCCCAGCATGTCTCCTTGTCTCCATATCGTTACGTCACCAGCGAAGGGTAACTAGGAAGGGGAAAAAAACCGCTCTGTTTCCCCTCCATAACACCACTACAATACACTGTAGTAGATGAAATTTAATGAAAAACAACTTGTACCTATAATATGGTCATGTGAGAAGGGTAAGGGAGGAAAGTTTACCAAAGAATATATTCACATAGATAGAAAGAAGAGGGGCAGACATGATTTTTTTTTTTCCAGTGTAAGAGGACATGAAGGAAAAAATAATTCCTGATAGCTTATGGGAGAACAGTGAAGACGACATGGATAATATAAACAAAAACATGATGGTGATGATAATGACTATTAAATGGTTATTTCCTACGCAATGGTTAAAGTAGGGATGGGCAGGAGAGGAGAGGTAGCGATTGAACGTGCCTCACTCACCCCACTTTCTCTTCCCGAACGGCGAAGGTTGCTTTGATATTACAAACACAGTGGTGGCTTCGTTCCACCTGCGCGGTAGTAATAATTTCTACGCTGTTGATAACTACTGCGATTAGATAAATTATATCATTTCCAAGTTCATAATCTCCCTTTATATTATGCACGTAATAATCTTATTATTCTTAGTATTCATATTGAACCACTAAAAAGTGGAATCATGTCGTACCTTTTATAACAAATTCTCTCTACCAGTCTTCATGAAACAGTCGTACTCGCCACTGAATGAGGCGTGTCAGAACCTGAACAGCACTGCAGGGGAAGGATGGCCGGTGGAGTGAGGCAAGAACGTGGCCCAGTTGACCTGATTTTGCCTAGATTAAGGACTGTTACCAGTCATTATTTGTAATCTACGAAATTAATGAAAGCATTACTTACAACCTCGCTTTTGAGAGTTCAATTTAGTATAGGCTCCCATTTTCAATTCCGCAAATAAAGTAACTACACAATAAACGTAAACCTAATACTGATCTAACACTTGCAGTTCACTCTGTACCGATCTAACATTTGCAATTTATTCCGGCATATTCCATCTATATAGTGGCACACGCTTCAATGAAAATCCCAAGATTCAATTTTCACGTCAAACGCCTTCTGACGCAGCCTGAAGAAAGTGGGCGAAAAGTTCAAATGGGCTTACCTCAGCTATTTCGTTGTATTGGATTTGGACGTTCTCTCATTCCCAGCGCGAAATATGTACAACAATGGAATTTGAAGGTTCTTGTTTCAGGAGGCAGATGGCGTGTATTAGAGCAAACTAATAATAGAAAATATGCCACTTTCTCATTCATCTAGTGATATAAATGCTGAAAATAACATTAATCTATTCCACTCATGCGTGGTTTAGTTGAAATCAACCAATTATATGCATAACAATATCAGATTTCGATCAATTCCAAATTTCAAACTGAAAAGTGATTGATCTACTTTATGGCGTCCATGGAATGATTACTAAGTTTACTGTTGATCTGTTCCGAAGCTTTGATTTACATATAAATATTTCAGAAGACATTGGTTTACTAATTATTCATGACTATACATTCTATGCAATTACTTCTATACTGCACTAAATTCGGCAAACAAATTAATTCTAAAATGGTTAGCTGTCCTAGCTCCAAATATGTTGTACATAATTACAATTTATTCGTCAAATATTATGCTTTTACTATTGCACGCTTTAACCTTTCTTATTGATGTTTATAACCATCTTTTTCTATAGATTTATTAGCAGTCTGTGTCTTTAAGCAATCCTAATATAGGACAGCTGTCCAAGTACTGGATCTTCTGTATCTCGCCCTAAATGTCCAAATGCTGTAACAATGGTGACGAAGATAAGACAGATATTACTAAACATCCTCACAAAGGGACATTAATTCAGCAGCAGATAATAGTTGACCTAGAAACTGGATACAATCAGGGTGGCAGCGATTCTACACTGTAATGTCAGCAGCAAAATCTCGGAGAATCGATCTGAAGGAACAAGCCTCCTGCGTTGCAATTCCCCTCTCTGCAGGATATTCCATTGAGGATAGCTTGGAGAAAGGTTACGACTACAACCCAAATGGTAGGAGCTATAATGTTGATGTAGATATAGGCTTTCAGATAACACAAAGGGCAGTATGGATCTATGAGCTGCTCCCTTCTTCCACAGCTCCCGAGGGATTCAGATTAAGATATGTTCATGTGATAGACAACGAGATTTTGTTTGGTGAAGTTAAAGTTGTTCTCGATAAGCTTGTTCTTATCACTATCCTTTTATCACAAGCTTCTGAATCGAATTTAAAGTAGTGATTTTATTTTGCGGCAGCGCTAAGGCCGAGTGGTCAGATGGCTCGCTTATCACCTGGGTTCGAAATCCCAAGGACCTGATCCGGGCATCCCCCCCCCCCCCCCACTCATTCTACCGACTTCTCCATCATCACCTTTCCTTTCATCCATTTCACCTGCATTTCATATCATCTTCCTCACTCTTATACCTGGTGCTGGGCTGTCCACCCGCTTCACTCTGTCGGTCCATAGGTTCGTCTGCTACACGATAGGCATTGACTTGCAAGTCCTAGGGGGTGTCAATCCTCCATACGGGGAGGGTAGTCGGATAAAAATAAGAGTTCATTTTAGAACATGTTTTTTATGAATTGAGAAAACTGTGATGTACAGTATTCTGTACAATATAGTTGTTCAAATTTATACAATAACCAAATTAAATTGAATCTTGTGTTTAGATTCTTACCCACTGGTAATCCTAATTTACTTATGTTCAAGTTTATTGTTTTAGGTCTATTAGTCTTTGTGACCGCCTCCGTAGCGCAGTTGGTAGCGCGCCTGCCTCTGGTGCGGAGGACTCGGGTTCGATCCCCCGGTACCAGCATGGGGATTTTATCCCCTCTGGGAGGTCTGGCACGGGGTCCACTCAGCCTCGTTAGGTCCCGGGGGGATCAATTGAGGAGCTACTTGATGGAGAAGTAGCGGCCACAGGTCTAGAAGACCGCAAAACTGGCCGGGAGGGCTCGGGGCGCTGACCACGTCGCACCATCCAGTACTGCACCCCACCAATGATGCCTGTAATGGGCAGAGGTGGGGGACGCAGCGGGAACATTTCACATTCTAAGGAACAGTACAAACGTAAGCCAACATTAGAAAAAGCAAAGGCCGTTACGAAATTTCCTATTCGTAGTAAAGTGCGTGAGGAGTGTTTCTTTAACAACGAACTGCTAACGAATTAATGAGTTACGCCTTTCATAGATTATTGCTAGAAAATGAGTTCATGTTTGTGAGGAGAAATAAAGTGAATACAAATACAGTGTGATGACAATCGTATAATGAAGACCTACGTTTTAATCTCTTTCCCATAGTGATGAAGCCATAGATCAACGGTTTTATTTTAATTATCATATATTTCATTTTAACGTAGTTTTCATTTCGGCGTTAATTATTATAATTATTATCATCATTAATATCATTATAGCTGATACAAAATTTAATGGAGGGTGAGCTGGTCAACACGATATCCAATCAGCGGCTTGTCATGCCATACTGTGTTGTTAGTTAAATACGATGTGACATCACGCTAAAAGCCCGGTGATATAAATATCATTTGCGCCCATAAAAATTATTTGCAGAACAGTAGCGGGCAGATATCAGTCACCATTAAATTTCATGTCTGCAGTAATAATAATAATAATAATAATAATAATAATAATAATAATAATAATAATAATAATAATAATAATAATAATAATAATATTAACAATAACAATAATAATAACAATAATAACAATAATAATAACAATAATAACAATAACAATAACAATAATAACAATAATAATAACAATAATAACAATAATAATAACAATAATAACAACAATAACAATAACAATAATAATTAATAATAACAATAATAATAATAATAATAATAATAATAATAATAATAATAATAATAATAATAATAATAATAATAATAAGAATAAGAATAATAATAAGAAGAAGAATAAACAATAATAATGATAACAATAACATTCGAATACTGAACCATTACATTGTATTATAAACACAAAACATAAGTCCACGTGACATTTGTTCGTGGGCTTCTCAGTTGACACGAGCAGCGGTCTAACGCGGAGGGATGTATCATCTATTGTTTATATCAAGTTCAGTTGTAAGGTTGGATCTGGTAGCACCGAGAAGCAAAATTTACGATGGTAACAGCTTGTCAAACTGCGAACCCTCAGGATGTGGTAGCAGTCCCAGGATTTCCACTCTATAACCCAAGTTGCGCAACTTCCTATCATGTTTCTCTGCTTCCAGCCCTAATATTAATTTCCTTCCACACAATTTCTAAGAGGACCTATGACATTTGGCTTTCTTATCCTTTTGTTTTCCTTGCTTGTTTCCTTAAGCTATAAATAATGCTTTTTGTACAGAAGTATCGACAATGATTATGTTACATGTGAGATAAGACTGGTGTAAAACTGGTTTCTGTTGCTAAAAGACAACATATGTCTTTGTCACAGAAGCTCTTCAGAGAGGGAAAGCTCATTTCAACAAAACTGTCTCTAATGTCAATTTTTGTCATATTCTCCTAGTTACTCCTACAGGCGATTGTTTTCCTATATACAGTTTGTTCAGTCTTTTGAGACAGTGGAAGAGGGAGATCAGGACTTCGAGCGGCCGGCGCGTGTATAGAAACCAAAACAATCCCGGCAGAGTTGCAAGGCTTATCCAGTCAGAGACGGGTAGTGGCGCACAAGAGATTGCACAAAGCTCTTAAACCTGTAGAACTATGTATGTGGCGGTCTTGGGAAACAGGTAATGTACCTGCTAGTTATAAAGCAAATTTCTCGCCTATAGAACGTTGCAAACCAGTAAATAAGCAGACGAGACACATTATTCAAAATGTGTAAAATTACTTTAAAGGAGGGAACGGCAAAGTTGACTCGCCAATTGCACATACTATGGCTGCCATTGGCATATAAAGGTACTGCTGTAACTTAATGAGCCTTGCGATATCCCTGAAGCAAGTTCTTGTCTATTTCTTGTGGTTTCTCAGTTACGGTCACCGTTAATTGCATCATGGGATTTGTGAATCAAATGTCGAACTCCTGGCATATGCCATATTTAGGCTTGTTAATATTTCCAGCAAATAGGAAATAATTCTAATACTATTCTAAAATAAAAATTATGTCAATAATAGAGCAAGAGAAGCGGCCGATAGGAAATGGTTACTTGTCGCCCTTAGTGGTCTAGGGGTAACAGCGATGTCCAACCCTATCCCTTTGGAGGCGCTTACTTGATTAGCGGCCACTTTCCCACCTCTTTTTCAGTGCAGGGCGAGCCACCTAGTGCGTATGGCTTGTAGAACCACAACCAGTCAATCAGTATTCAGTGTCAGACACAACAAGGCGGTTCCATGGCAGTTTCTAAGTCATAACTTGAATTCTCTGGGAATATTCTCAGAAGACCTCTTCATTCTGGATGAGTTTTGCACAAATGGTAAACAGTAAGAGACAGACAAAATCTTACTAAATATAAAATGTGGATCTCGTTAAAACACAGTTTATGTGAAATACTTTTCTTTTGAGTCAGCCTTTTTGGCGATATTCTTCATTATTTGTTTGAATTTGTCAATATGCGTTCTCACATACAAATGTGTTATTCGTTTTTTTACTTATTGGCACTGCAAAGAAAACTGTTTATGCGACGATCACTTGGTGTATGTTCTAACGCTACACACTTCGACTTTGTCGCCAAATATTGATAGACTTCTTAAACTAAGCAGTACTAAAGGGGTCACTAACGAACAGATGTTTATCGCATAAGGTTTGAAAGTGCTTCCGCAAATCAAATGCAACTTACATGTAACCAAATCACCACTGCAACATAATGCACATCTGATTGAATGTCACGATGAGCAGAAGGAGGTAAATGTAACCTCCCCTCTTTCACAAACGTTGAACATCTCTGATTCCCGAGGTTGCAGGTTCTTCCTCGGTGAAGGTGATGTATTTTTGGGGCGTAAGGATGGCTAAGGGAAGTAAACCCATTGATCCCGTGTCGTAGATTTATGGCGGGGGGAGGGGTAAAACATCCTCAAGTCTGATAAAGAGACCTCTCAGCAAAATTAAAGTCTTTCACGTCCAATATAAATTGGGACACTGAGGATCAAGGGACTAAACAAGATTCGTAAATAAAACTATATTTCTTAGAAATGAATACATCGTTATTGAGTTACCTTAGTTATTATATTCGACATATGCTAGCACAGGGGTGCCCAACAAGCGAGCACACCTCGCTTCCCCTACACACGTTATTTTCCCCACCAGTGACCAAGGCAAGGAGAGTCAGACATGCTAATCAGAGGCGGATGGTGCGGAGAAGCAATGCATACTATCATGGGAGGACGAATATTTTTGTTTTCGAGATGACGACGATTAAGTAACCGTTGTTCTCTGGAATTTACAACGAATTTTTGAAGCAATTATATGACACATTCTCTTCACAATTTGAAGACTTAAGCACATTTAAAACCAAAATCAAATTAGTGTGTACTTTTGAAGTTTCCATGTACATAGTGAGGCTTCACACGAGATACAAAATATGAAACTACTTGTATTGCAGAATTCCACGACCGTAAAATGTTCTGAGAAAGAAGGTGGGAATTATTTATTTCCTTATCCTGCTGTGAGTATCCGAGATTACGTTTGTTTAAATCTAGTTTAATGACAGTCTTTGGCTCCACTGATATCTGTGAACAAACATTTTCAAAAATGAACTGTATTAGAAGTGAGTATCGCAGCAAGATAAGTGAAAAACAGCTTGGTTATCTTTTGGAACTTAACTTCATCTTTTACACCAAATACTAAAGACCTTTTGAAACGTAAATCGTTTCAAAAAGTATCCTCAGAAACATTGTGGGTTAATCAGGAGTAGAATATGAATGTGTACGTCTTTGATTTCCTGTGCCACCACTGGAACTCAGTAACTATGGATAAATGCGTCATTCTGTCCCAGCGGGTGGAAGGAGGTGATTTCAATCTCCCCTAACTTGCCTGTGGTTGAGCATCCCTGTGCTAACAGCTACGATAAAAGATGCTGTAGAGGTTGATACTAATCTCGATAACTACTATTTGGATGAACTACCATACCACCATACCACACTACTTGGTAAGGGGCAGAGAAAGTTGAGATAAATCCATCCTTAGTTGTTAACGTATAGATATGCTATTGGAAAATTTGCTAATACAGTGCCAAAATTATTACATTATATTAAAACTGCAATTTTACCTTATTTTTTCTGTCCTTACCCGGTATATAAAATACTCCTGAAACATGTTGACTAATCCTTTTTAAACACCTAGAATATGTAAGAGCTACAAATCGGGAATGATACTTCGCTGGTAAGCAGAGTACAGTAATTGAGTTCTCTTGTATTAATGTAAAACTAAACACTGACAAAATAATGTTGGATAAAACAATCTTACAAGCAAAATCAACATAAAATATGGTCTACGTTTGCATTAGCTATTTACATAATATTTTAGAAAAGTAAAAATTGCAAGTATAATGAGCATATTTTCTAATACAATATAACATTATTAATTCCAATGAGGGAGTTGCCTCCGTGGTAAGGTGTAGGACTCCGATGTTAGATTCCAGTCCAATGGTACCATTGAGGGGAAATAGAGCGATTAATTTTCCCCCTTCCTAGTTATCCTACACTGGTGACGTAATTGATGGTTAAGGAAGAATGCTGTGGGAATTCCGAATGCAATTTGTAATGGGGGATGTTAACACCTGATACTGACTTTCTTAACTTGTGAAACTGAAAGGAGTGCAGACATACCGGACTACCCCCAGTCACCTTTATCCTGCACGTCCATGCCACTAAGCCAAAGCGAGTGGAAGGAAAACAATATGAGAAATATGTCACTTTCTGGCACCTCTGTTTTAATCGATCGTCCACTCTACTTGGACTTTCTGTGGTTCTTGGTTTTTCCTGGTCAACAGGCGAAGGCTAAAAGTAGTTTCTCATCTACCAGATTTTCTTTACCTCAATTCGTTACATTCTGTTTCCTTTTTATCTTTCCAGTTTCGTCGTATAAGGCGGTGCCGGACAGATGGCGGGGATGCATGTTGCAAGAAAAGATAATTCCCCATGCACACTAAAGGACTATCTAGTTCAACGGAACATTCATCGCTCTCTCTGGGCACCTCCGGATCTTCGAGCCAGGAAATTTAGGGTCTTCCTCGCGTCTCTCTGTCCTGTGTATTGTGGCCTGTAGACTGCTGCGGTTCCTCAACTTAATTGTGGCTGATAGCTGCAATAGTTATCACGTAAGACACGGCGCGCAATGTGTCGCCCTCTGTTGTGTAACCTAGTTATACTTATTAAGTAGAACGAGTTTAGAAAGCTTAAATTTGACGTCGTAGAATATATGAATTATCTAACAAATTTGAACTCTGTTAAAAAATATATAAGGAAATAATTTCAGTCTAAGTGATGTAGCTAGGCTACTTATTTCTAATATATGGCGTTTAAATTTATACAGTAACACTCATTAAAGGAACGTATTTGCCTGTGTTTGTTTTACAGTATCAAAGCATTTTACATACATTTTAAACTAAACAAAATACTATATGACCCCTTACTTTCTTGTTAGGCTGGAAAAGGTCATTAAGGAAAGTAAACTGCAACATTATCAATCTCTTTCTATTTGCAAAACACCACTAAATGCATGCATAATAGTTTAACATTACACACAATGTTCAACGTAACGAACACACTGCATTATATTTTACTCAACAAACAAGCTGCAAATTAAAGTCCTCTTTACCTCGACAACAACTCATTTTTAATGACAATACCTAGCTTACTTTAGACATCCTGTTATCAAGGTCTCTGTATATAACATGTACTATACACTAACAACCAAGGGTAGAGTTAATCTCAAAAGGATTTATTTTTATAAACATCATGCTGTGACCATTATATTCCTGCTGCTTTATTTTAACTCTTTTATATAAGGTCTTCATATCTAAATTGAATAAGTGTATAAAATGAGATCTACATAAATGTATGTTAATAACACAAGATTGGCAATAGGACATTAAATATGCAAAAGAACTGTAGCATATTTTAACCCTATTAAAAACAATAAATTAAACCAAGAACGAGATGATGTAACGCGCAAGAATCGCACTCCAGGTTTGATTAACCTCGACTGTCCACTCTAACCTTGGGTTTTCCCTGGTTTTCCCTGGTAGGTAAGTGAATGCTGGGATAGTTTCTCATCTACGACGAGTTCCTTTCCATAATTGCCCTTTTATTTCATTTTCAGCTCATCGTTGACGTGCGCTTCTATACTGCGTAGCATGCTATGTTGTCGGACAGATGGGATCAATTCGTGTGTAGTAGTACTTGCTATTGACACCAGATGGCTGCTTGGTTCATGGGTACCTCATTCCCTCACTAGGCAGCTGTAGTCTTCGAGCCTAGAACTGTTAGGGACTTCCGCGCGTTTTTTGTAGCATGCGTTCTGTGGTTTCCAGTGGTTCCTTCAAATCATCCCTTCCTCGTCGGGACCATAAAGAATCTATGCAGGCGGTAGTGCTTGATGTGTAAGATACATCTACCTACACCTACAAGATTACCTATTGTATAAATTATATTTTATTGAAATAAATCAACAAATTTGTGGGTTACTAAATTGACAAAGTAAACAAAAAGACAAATAACAATATTATTAAGTCATTAGACAAACGATGGAGTTTAGTTTTAACAGTCATAATACGCTGAGAGAATTAATAATGATATAGTTTTACGGAATTACATAGAGGCATCAATTGCTTGGTCATTCTTTTGTTTTGTGCAAATTATCACTAGGTAATTCTTTTGCTTCATCAATGTTGCTAACTGTATTCCCATAAATTGCTGAAAATAATTTATTACACATTGCAATATATTAACAATCGAAATAGCATGCCATTTCAACTTGAAAACTGTGTTTTTCACAATTAATATTTTAGTAATTAGTGTATTTTTTTTTCAGAAGAAAGTTATTTGTTAATGTTAAAAGTAAAGTGGTTTTCTGTTATAATAACAAGAGAAAATCGAAATACGTGTGATTCTCGAGCTTTGTTCTTCTCAATTGCCATGCCTAGTAAATGGCATATTACTAATCCAAATTAATTTCTTTTATATTATTCTTTTATAGAAATTAATATCTTCTGGCCAATGTCTAAACCTTTGCGGTGTGGCCTTTAAATTCATTTAATTTATGAAATAGTCCAGATAAATATCATTCAACGGTCTGAGGGTTTAAATATAGTACATAAATGCGCCTGCGGTGCCTTATATAAATATTTACAGGAAGGAAAGAAAGTTATTACATTCCTTCTGATATGTGCTTCACGGAAACATTATAAACAAAAAAGTCGAATGACATTTTGTTCTTTGATCAGTCGATTTCGAAAAAATAAATGGTTTTTGATCCAAATTGGATATGTAATTAGAATGTATAATGTCACCCTTCGTATTTAACACCTCCAGATAAACCAGGGCACTCAAAGCAAGGTGAGAGGTAGTGATATGTTCTCTGGAAGTGTCCATCCCCTAACCATTTTTCAGGTTGGGGTAACAATTTTCAAGCCCGTAATAGTTTTCGCAAGAGTGTTCAGGGAGCCGACTCTGTGACGAACTTAGTTGATGAGCTACATTTGTGAAGGGATGATTTCCATTTTTGATCCCCTTGTTTCGCAATAAAATAACTGAACGATGTTTTAAATTCCTCCAAAATGCAGCTTATATAGTTTTGAATTTGTGGGAAAGATATAGATGATTTAGCTAACTTCAATACATTTTCTTTCTCAAGATATTATAAAAAAGGGAAAAGGATTGAGGAAAGAAAGACTGAGGAAGAACTGGCCATCATAATTTGTCTCAAACTGGCATCAAGAGTGAGGGAAATAATTACATATTTTAAAAGAATATTATAAACATAGAATGCGAAGTTTATAGTTCCTAAAGAGCAAGATATTTTATTTGTGATGGTATGTTTCGTTGGTGAAGACAAAGTAAATATTCTACATGATTTCCAGAAATAAACTTTAAGTTAGCATTTTATGCTTTAGAATCAACATATTTAAGATATTTCACATTGTAATTTTTGCAACGACGATAGTCACATGTTCTGCCTTCACTGTAAGAGAAATTAGTAAAACATGCAGAGTATAAGCTAGAAATTTGCAAACACTTGTACATTTTCTCCTCTTTAATTTGCTTGGAAGGCTTCAATGTTTCATGATACACTTTCTCTGTAGTAGGTACATAAAGAAATATTTTCAAAAGCTGACAATGTCTTGTAGTCTATAAAAGCAAGAGCTCCTTCTCGCAAGTTGTTTCATTTTTCTTATTTTAAAGTTACTCTTTATTCATTCCGTGAATCAACCTGCATATGCCATGAAAACGTTAAAGCTTTACGCTTTAAAATTTAGTTCTTTAATGAAATACTCTCAAGTCCGACGTTCCACTTTACAACTTAATTGCATTTTGAAGAGAAAAGAGAAAACCAGGGCATGAACCGGTGCTAGATGGGAATATTTCTTCTCTGTATCCCACCAAATTGTCGTTTTGCCTTCACTATTCTTTATTTTCTTCCCCTAGAATTCCTTTCCCTTCATTATCGCTTGACCTCTTTTTTCCTGAATTCCGTCACACCTCCTTCTCCTTTGCTCATGCATTCTCATTCTTCGCTTGCATTCCCAAACAAAATTCCTTTAACAGCTTAAAAGTCGCTGTAGACGCATGGGAAGAATTTCGATGAGAAAGAAGACTGACATGATTGGGGAAATTAGTCGATTATAAGGACCGAAAAAATATAAAAATTAACGGATGATATTGTGTTCTCATGCTGTCTTCGATCATAAAGACTGGCCCCGCAGCTGAGTCGGTAAAGCATCTATTGCTGTGCAAGAGGACCCAGGGTCGATTCCGGGCTCGAAGAGTGGGATTTTTTCTTTAATTAGGATTATTCTCCATTCTATCTAGACTATGGGAGTGTGAATGTACGTGCCAATTTAATGTAAAAAGTTAATCCAAGGTAACATAAATCCTAAGTTTAAAATCACCACTAAGCGAGTGAACACCATTGCTGTTGAGGAATTGTTATAGGAGTTTAAAAGCTGCCAATATGACCTCCCATGTTAAAGGTGGCATATAAATGAAACAATAAAACAAAAGAACATTGAAATCTCAAATCTATTTCATCCCATTCTAGGTTCTGTATGCCAGTCAATAACTAATGTCGGTCTGCGTGGCTCAGTTGGTTAGACGCTGGCCTCTGATCCCAAGGTTGCGGGTTCAAATCCGGCCCACACGATGGCTTTTAAGTGTGCTTAAAAGTGACAGTTCCATTTCAGTGGATTTACTGGCATGTAAAAGAATGCGGGACGAAATTCCAGCACACCGGTGACGTTGATAAGATCCCGGTAATTGACAGCATCGTTAAACATATTATTATTACTATTACTATTACTATTACTATTACTATTATCTACTATTATTATTACTATTATCTACTATTATTATTACTATTATCTACTATTATTATTACTATTATCTACTATTATTATTATTATTATTATTATTATTATTATTATTATTATTATTATTATTATTATTATTATTATTATTATTATTATTATTATTATTATTATTATTATTATTATTATTATTATTATTATTATTATTATTATTATTATTATTATTATTATTACTATTATTACTATTATTACTATTATTATTATTATTATTATTATTATTATTATTATTATTATTATTATTATTATTATTATTATTATTATTATTATTTGTTATTATTGCAACAAACGTCTGCACAAGGATCTTAATCCAAGCCTAGGCACCTCGCGGTATAGCTAGAGTGGCCCTCATTTTTTTGCCTGCTAAACATACAGTTACCAGTGGAAGGTCTAGAGCAGGCTGTGCTCATAGAGTACCAGCTACCCACCCTTGCCTTAAATCATAATGTATCTTTTGATAACTCTTTACAATCGATTTAGGATTGGGATTACTCAGTAGAAGCGCCTTCAGCCACTGGAATATAGAACCCCACGTAGGCCCTTTGTGCCTCCACATGTCCCTTAGAGGAAGGGATGAAGGTATGAAGGGAATCGTAACAATTCCAGAAAACACAAATTTTGCACGACCATGCCTTTACTTTCTTCGACCTGAGGACCTCGGAATGAAACGAGCCGCTCCCAGGAAGGGACCCCCCAACCGGTCAGGCATGTGCCAGGGAAAAATCTTTATCCAGCGCAAATACTACCGTCCTACCGCAACGCTCAAATCGCCGTCACCTGGTCCTATAAACTTGAAGAATACATATAAGAATCAAACAGATGAGAAAAGGGATGGGATCAAAAAATGGTTAGAAAATTCGTCATATAATTCACAAATGTGAGGAATCATCCAGCATGTGCATACCGACTTGAGGCTACATGAAGAAACTCAAAATCGGGGTGAAAGGCCCAACGGGAAACGAACATCGGACCTCCAATGTGAGACTGACTCGTGCTGGTAATAATCGACTCACAAACAAGACTAAAGTGTGTGTCACAAACTGTGGATAAGTATTTGGTGATACTGTAATGCCATCAGGGAGGCGAGAATATTCACATTTCTGAGGATACAGGATTGATTTTCACCGGGCCGGCTGCTCTGGTCCTGGGCTTTTTCTTGGTTTCCAAGTTCGATAGGCAATGCTGGAGTACTTTCTCTGCTACTACAAATTACTTGTCCATTATGACCTGTTCCTACAATTTCCTTTCATTTGCTTCACCGCATCTGTTTCAAGATTGTAGTACCAGGCAGGGTGGTGGGATTTGAACTGCGGAAGGGCTTCTTCCTGGCGCTTGGCGAGACTGGAATCCCTTTCTTGCTGGGAGTGGCTCGTCTATTCCCGGGAATCTCTGGTTGCTAGTAGCTAAGGCAAGGCTAGGATTGGTATCTCGTTGGAATCGCTAGCTACCTCATCGTTGCAAGCACACAAGACATCCGGATCGTGTCCCCCCTTCACCCGTTTCTCCCAGGGGTCACGTTGACGTTGGAAGCAGAGTGCGAAGTCCTACTGTGGCCTACGTGAGGTGCTGTGCTCTTGTTATTGAAGGTTCCCACCTAAAATAAAATTAATAATGCGGTAACAGTTGTTTCACATGCCACAACCTTGCTGTCTACCAACATTAATCTACTGACAGAGTACCGGTTTGAAAATCAACGCCTGGTTATTGGATTAGCAGGTTATACTTAGAAGATGCAGAAATTAACAAATAAGTAGGAAGTGAAGACACAATTATGATTAAATTTCTAAAATTAAATTATCAAATATTATTATATAACCCTTCTGCAACAGCGACAATATCGAAAGTTAAAGGATTTAATATAGTTCATACAGGATGGAAGTGAAATGATCTGCCCGAGTTTAACAGGAATTTCTCATGTTGTGAATAACAAGGAAATCTAATACAAAAATGTTGAAAAGTTTATTATTTTCTAGAAAAAAATATTTTTGTCAAAAAAAATTATCATCACCTCGCTGAAAAATTATTGATTGAAGGTTCTTGATTTATGGCTATGTTTATAGAAGATTGAATAAACGACAAGTTTTTCCTTTGGCGTATTTCAATAGATTCAATGGTTTTTGCGTAAATTAAATTTAAAAAATCTACAATTTATTACAACAAAAAGCCAACAATATTACAGTAAAGGATGTCCCAAAGATAATATCGTCGTTTCTTGAGTTATTGTTGCTAAATAAATTATTGTAAAGCGAGTAATATAAATTATATTGGTTTGTTTATTTTGTTCGAGAAAGGCTGAATATTATATTAACTATTGTGTCGCTGGGTTGAGCGTACAGCAGTACACGGACGGGGCCAAGCTATTTCACACCACATGCCGGGCCGGTAAGCGGGTAGTGCATGGCGTGACGAGCCAGCAAGCGGGCAAGGAATCCAGTCAAACCACTTCGCATGCCTGATGTGTGTACGTGACATAATAGAGCGGCAGAAACAAAGGGGCTTGTCTAGCACCTTCTCGAGTCTTCCGCCTAGGTCATTTCAGGTGCACGTGTGTATATGGAATCGATAAGAAAACGGTGTATTTGTTGTAAAATTTTAAAGGATAATCAGCTGATAGAAAAGTAACAGGACTGGATTTGCCATCATTGTTACACCATTATTATTATTATTATTATTATTATTATTATTATTATTATTATTATTATTATTATTATTATTATTATTATTATTATTATTATTATTATTATTATTATTATTATTATTATTATTATTATTATTATTATTATTATTATTATTGTTGTTGTTGTTGTTGTTGTTGTTGTTGTTCCTTATCGTTGCGTTTCTTTTCACTTTCTTGAAGAAATATTTCCTCTGCTATCTCAGTAGAACTGAATTAAGTCTAGAATTTTCACAGGGCTTTTGTGTGATTGAAAACATATTGACGACAAGCAAAAACGGTTAAAGTGTTTTAATTCTTATCATATATTCTCACGAAGCAGTTAGAACTTCTTTCTTTTTCATCAACATAATTCTTTGTTTAATTAAGTTAACAAATTCAAATAATAATACACATACAGTGATCTCTTATTCAACCTAAGATTTTTAACATCTGCACTCGTTGGCTCCCCGCAGGCAACTGTTTTAAAATTAGGTTATGAACGCCAAGTCAGTGTGGCCAATCTGCTTATTTTACCCATTGCTTATATTGCCTACCTGCTTCGCTCGGTAATTGCAAAGCACTAATGGGTATATATATATTCTCTTACAATTATCATTATTAGAAGTTTGTTGAGCAGAGTCAGGAATTGATTAATTATTCAACGATTCAAGTGAGATTGTTAATGAACAACAATATAAAAACGTTTTACTTGTACCATTCAAGTAGAACATCACTGAAACTCAATTCGGCACCAGGAGAATCTCATTCCAAGCAATAGATAGTCAAAGGACAAAATGCTACGTATGTAATATTTACAGTTTACTGCCACAAAAGCCAAACGAGCATGTAACAAAATGCTATTCCAAAACTCATCATAAGAGTTGTGTATAGAAGCATGTAATTGAGTCTGCATCAACGCAGTCTATTCACAGTTTACGTATACATTCTGATTATGGTTGGCAACACTACCTTGTCGTAATGAACTCACGCGTAGGTTTTTGTCTAGTGATGTAGCACTCGAGGGTCGTATGGAGTGGATGTACGTCATCTCTTTGTGGTGAGCGAAGAATGGACAAACGAACAAAAAAACGCGGATCCAACTGTCCTGAATATCCCATTTAACTGCAGCAGTTCTGCCAACCATACTAAAAAAAATGGAAAGGGTAGGAGGATGGGACCTAACACTCGCTCATCCGTCTGCCTAATTTACGACCCTTAATGGGATTTTTCCTCCCTTTCCACCGTTTTTTCGTGTAGTTTTGCGTATGTCATGTTAGGTAAAATCTATTGCAGCAGTTGGGAGACCTGCCCCATGTTTACAGGCGGATGATTTATGCTGCACTGCTCCCACTTGCAATTTCCTGTACAGTATTTTTAAAGTACAAATTGTCTTTTTAATTACAAAATAAAACAAGACATTGCGCTTGGCAAATGTTGGTTATCTTGCCATGCTACGCATTTCGGTAGTTATTTGGCTTCCATGAAGTGAGGAATTCTTTTAGATTTTTATATTTTACTCCCAGTCTAAACTTTTCTCCACTACCATTACCATTTCACGACTGTTTCATGTGGCATTCGCATAAAAACTTTTGTAACATTCGTTTTAGGTTAATGGTCCATGTATTCCCATAGAACCCTAAACTCCGCGGCGTAGTAGCTCGATACGGGCCAACGCCTACCGCCCGACTATTGCGCCCCCTATCTAGCGGGTCGTCATGAACGAGTACACTTCTGGAGAGTGCCCCGGGTCACAACCAGTGTGTGAATGCGATCACAAACTGAAGCAGCTATTTTCCCTTTAAACAGCTCTTCAGTTGCCCCCCCCCCCGGGGCTTCACAAGGCTGAGTGTACCCCAAAACAGATACCCCAGCGAAAGAACATTCCCACGCTGGTACAGGAAATCGAACCCAGGCCTTTCGCTTGGTAAACAGCTACGCTACGACTGCTTTAAGGAAACGACGAATATTTCCATCACAAAAGTAATGTGGCCGCTGTTGGCAGCCACCATCAAAGTTGATCAAAGCTACCTCACACTACTACGCGGCAAATAACGCAATAGTGGAGTGTACCGGGAGCAAGACAGGTTATACCAGACTGTCTTAGAAAACTGTTCGTGTGACGATCTTTTTGTCTGTTTTTTTTTTTTTTTATGAGAAGTTGGACTCGCAGAAAAATCCATGCTACATAGTTCTGACCTGTATGAGTTGAGACGACGAGAGAAGCCAGTTTATATGATGGAGTCATTAAGTGTTGAATGAGACAGCTGTTAAGAAATTCAAACCTCATATTTAACTTTTCGGTGTCTACACCACATTCTCTTCTGTCTAGGTACGTGCTGGAGGAAGTAACTGACGTAATGCACGGCAAGGTTAAAATTTAATTACAACATTACAAAGATGGTGAATAAGTGGAGGGTACTATAAGGTTTTACTGCTTAAGTTTTTCTTTGAATTAAATATCATCTTTAAACCATAAATACTTGGATTGTGTTAACGCTTAAATGCGTGAATTTGTTTGCTACATAAGCCACTCTTTATTCCTAAATCAGTTTCTATAGCGCTTGCATAGGGACATTCGAATAGCGATTATGGACGAAATGGACCGAGGATCCATTCAAAGGAGAACGTCGCGAGTTAGAGTTCGAGCGAATAAAGTAAACTGAGCCTGTAGTGCAGGACGGGGAGAGCCCACGTAAAACAAGCTGTGTAGCGGCATACATGGATGATGATGATTTTTGTTACAAAAATACTACAATAATATCGAAGTACGTATATAAATATATTCACGATATAAAATAACTACTAACACTTTAATTGTAGTTATTAAAAACCAGTGTATTATTAACATAACAAAAAGCACTTGATATATTCCAAAAGTAGCTTAATAGTATGTGCTTTGCATATGTGAAACTTGAGAGTTAAATCATTCTGTAAGTCATTTTCAAACCAGTTGCTCACATCAAAATGAATCAACAAGCCAATCACTCCTGCGTCATAGGCTGGAGGGGGTGGTCATTACTCCTTTTGTAACAGAGAAAGCATTATCAGCCGAAATTAAACTCTGTGGAAATTTAGTTTCATCAAACACATTTTATCCCTTTTCAGTGAAATTTATTTTCGCCTGAAAACAGTTTTTAAAACCTACTCAGTATGGCACGTAAATAACGGGGAGTACGAGTCTTTGCTGCGTTATTTTCAAACTTATGATAAAGAATGGGGTGTTCCCACTTAAAATAAACAGTGACTTACATGTGAATATTGGGGACGTGTTTTTAAATTTACATTAATAAGCGGAAAAGAAAGGAGTATGTAATTATGTTTTTATGAGTATTAGGCTATACTGGTCTGAAATGTCAAATTTAGCTCTTACAATCAAATACATTATAAACGTATACTTAGTAATGCCCTTTGAGAGGGTTCGGTTGCACTCCCTATATTTCCTTTGAGTTCAGTTGAGAATGGAAGTCATCTGTTAACGATACGGGGTACGATTTTGCTCATCCCTACTGGTGTAGTTCACAAAGTTCAGCCTGCTGTGTTACATCGTTAACATTCCACTAGTCTGGCCATAAAGCCTGACGAATTGTTTCAGAAACAAGTAACAGAGGACCAGCTGTACTTCACATCTCTGAAGTGGTGCATGTATCTCTGTGTTAATTCCTCGCTTAGTGAACACCAGAAATCCACGTAACTGCCACCGTGAGAGAACGTTAGTTTCCTGTAACTTATGAGCTCGATGCGAGCGGTCCATTGTCTCGTCATTAATTCTCTCTTATTAATTTCGTTTTGCGAGTCTCCAGAAAATATTTTGTTTCACCTGTCACAGAGGCAATGAATTTAGAGTTATATATTCTAAACGCTGAACTCATAATAGAGGGTACGGGATGCAAAAGCGATTTTTCATGACAATCGAAGGATAATGGCATCATTTAGTAATACTTTTTTCAGCAGGCGGTGCTATAAATTCAGCCCAGAAGCGGAAGAAAAATCTGTTTGTGATATTTCTACAAACAAAGCATGACAGCACACTAATGCTGGCTGTATTTGTACGGGAAGTTTGGGGACCATCAATCATATAAATCGTTATATTTCTCGTCTTGCTTCCCAGTGCATTGGCCGACACATGGAATCGTTTCAACTCCTCTAACGTGATCGCAATAAAACGTTATTCATATACAATTATATCTTAATTTTTCTTCCTATAATTTCTTTCTTTTGTAATAAATGGTATTTGCAATACATGCATACTGCAACTAACTGCATTTTTCATGTGGTAACACAAATTACTGTACTAAATCTTCAAGTTGTAACTCTTCAAGGGTCTGCGGGACTGAAAAATGACCGAAAAATTATCAAATTGATTATTTTTACTTACTCTACTGCGTATGTAAAATAAGAGTAAGTATTGTATTCCACCCAAAACTTTGATGTTGAGATTTCACCGTAAATATGTTTTGAGGTCCCCTAAATCCAAAAAAACATTTTTAGAAAAACGTCCGTGTATGTCTGTCTCTCTGTGGACAGCACAACTCGAAAACGAAAAGTCGGTTAAAAAGCAAAATTTGCATTTAAGTTTAATGTCTTTTAAGAATGTGACACGAAGATTTTGTGTAATATTCCTCCACCCTAAGCTACCCTTTATATGGAATATTTTTCGAAAGTTGATTTTCTTGAAAACGATTTTGATTAAAATGTCATATCTTTGAGATATTTCTATGACAAATAAAATGTAGATATATCTTGAATTTTCTGGCTATAGCCTATGAAGTATTCCGGGTGACTTTTGCTAGCTGTAAACCGTAAGAGATGGACCAAATCTTACTGTACAAAAGTGTAGATCATGCTAGAATACACAATTTATCTATAAATAATTTTTTGTAGAGTGAACCATTTGGCAAATGTACCTCGTTATTTCTGTGAGTTTTGGAGAATTTATACTTCTGTCAAATGGAATATCGTTATTCATTTTCTTACAAAAAGAACGGAATTTGAAAGATTTAAAAGATTTAACTATCGTTCAAAGTCTACTGTGTTCCCATATTCCTGTTGTACCTAAACGAAGATAAGCAATAAGATAATTTCTGTAAATGTTTACCTCAGCTAACACGAAGAAGATACAGGAATAAGAGTTTGTAAGAATAGTTTGTACAGGAGTAGAGAAAGTCATGTGAGTGCAACATATCAGATTTCTAGGTTTATGCACATAAATGTTCCTCAAACTTTAAGTCACTGGTTGGCAGTGACATTGGGCCAACGATGCCCAACGTTTGCGAAAGATGGGAGGTTGGATTTACCTCCTCCCACTTTATGCGAACTTTGCCACTAACACTCGGACGTGCATTGTGTTGCAGTGACGGTTTGGTTCTATATACTTTACGTTTAATTTAAGAATACACTTTAAAGTCTTATGCAATGAATATGTGTTCATTAGGGACTTCTTTAGTGCTCTTACACTTAAGAATTCTATCAATAGTTGGCGACAAAGTCGAAGATACACCAACTACTCGTCGAGTAGCCTATTGCGATATACTTTTATAATATACTTCAATTTGGAGAAACTCTGTTAGCAAATAGTTATACTCACTCTTGTACACACTATTCTTGTAAATGTTTATTTCTCTATCAACTACATTTTTATCGACATAAGCATCTTCAGAAATTATCTTATTGCTAATTTTCTTGTAGGTGCTAGGAGAATATAGGAATGCTTTAAGTGATAGTCAAATATTTTAAGATTTGGCTGCTATGCGATGGCTTTGAAATTTCGTTCTCTTTGCAAAATAAGAGCTAAGAAAGCGAATAACACATTCCTATTTGAGAAGCGTATAAGTATGGCAAAGTGAAACAAATAATAAAAACAAATCGTAAATGGTTATTGAAAAAATAAACGTGCTGGACATAAATTGTGTGTTTTAACGAGGTCCATATGTTTATTTAGTAAGACTGTCTGTTTACTGTTTAGCATTTGTGAAGTCATTCAGAATGAAGAGGTCTTCTGAAGACATTCCGAGAGAATTCAAGTTATGACTTTGAAACTGCTTTGTAATCGCCTGTCCGTGTCCGTCACTTGTGTTTCTACACGCCACAGGCAAGAGCTGATTCACCCTTCAACTGAAAGAGGAGGTGGGGGTCTCCAAAGAGACAGGGTTGGACATCGCTGTCCTAGGTCGTATCTGTATACAGCACACTTATACAAGTTCTGCACACACATTCTGGTTTTATGCTTGAAGTTGGAGAAAAAAGTCTAATTCAGCAGGTGCTCCTTAGGCTTAGGGGATGTTAATTGCGAATTCCGATGACAAAGTTCGTATTCTTGAAGGTTCTTGCTACTTTTGATATGCATAACGGTCACCTAGTAAAATGTCCTTATGAAGTATTCACCTCGAAATGCCTGTCGTGGAAGTTATCCACAAAGTCAGCATATTAATTTGTTTTCAGCTACTTTAAAAGTTCTGAACTCCGAAAACCTTTCTTGCAGAATATTGATTCAAAATTTCCTTTTAAGATATAGGTTAATATTTTACATCAAAATAGTTATATTTTTATTTTATTTTACTTGATAGAGGAATTTGTAGATGATTTTTATTTGCTGCGTTTTTAATTAAACTAATTAATCCCGAATAATTGCAGCATTAACTGAAACTTATATAAATATGACTGATATTGATAATGTGATGAATAAGTTAAAAGAAAATGCAAGAATGAACATTGCGTAAGATAGTCATCTTGGCGTCTTCTGAACAAGCAAAAAGAATTTTAATTACAGAAAGGTGTGTGTGTGTGTGTGTGTGTGTGTGTGTGTGTGTGTGTGTGTGTGTGTGTGTGTGTGTGTGATGTGAACTGCATAACATAGAAACAAAAAGTCAGTTAAATACCAAATTTTGTACTTAAATTCACCATCATAACACATTCCCCAATACCAAATTATCTTTTGCATACAACGTTGTTTTTGAAAATTTCGAATTTCTCAAAAATGACCTTATCAATTTTAATTATAATGCCATAGGTATAAAATGTTTTCATAACAAATGAAATGCATTTCTTGAATTTTATTCCAATAACCTCTGAAGGTCTATCATTCTGGATGACTTCTGCATAACTGGTAAAACCGTAAAGATGGACAAAATCGTAATACACGAAAAACTTGGATCTCATTAAAGCACACGATTTATTTCTAAAATTATTTTCTAGAGGAACTATTTTCGACATATTTCTTATTATTGGCTTGAATTTTCAAATAGTTATATGATCATACAAGGAGAATGGAATGTCGAAGCCATCATGTGCCGAACATCTCTTAAAAATTGACTATCGTTTAAGCCTACTGTATTTTCTTATTTCCATTATCAGAGAGAGAATTGATAACAAATTTCTGAAAATGGCCAATTGGATTTGTATGGTGTAGATAGAAAAATAACGCTTTTAAAATTAGAGTTTAGAAGAATGGGTAGAGAATGTCATGCGAGTATACACTTTATCTTTATGGTTTGAAAGGTTTCAGAGTTATAACATCTAGAGTTTGTAAATCGTAAGATAACAATGTATGTCTGAAGTATGCAAAACTACGGGTTTCTGTTATTTCAAACATTACATGAAACAAAAACTCACACTTTTTCGTATGCATAGAAATTTTACTTCTATTTTAAACTTGAAAGACGTATTTTTGCTGTGGTTTAGTCAGTTTGAGATGAAAATACTGAAGCTTTAGGCAGATATTCATTGTCTGGAAGCGCTTTTTGCGTTCTAATAAGGTTGCATCGTACACAAAATTAGACTCGTCAATACGAACGAGTTTACATGTTCACCACCATTTACTTAGGACACAATTACCATGTTCTATATCTGAACAGCCGCATCTATTAGGTACTAATTCTCATCCCATGTTTGTAGTAGATAAGGGCCCGTCTTCCCTTCGCCTGGAGGTCATCAAGGACATGCAAATCAGAGTGCACGTGATTTACTATGTCACTATGTTCTAATTGAATTGTGTTCCTGCTTCTGGATACAGTGGGTATTGCCCTTAGGATGAATGGGCTTAGATGTGCCTACAGGGTTTACAGGAGTGATGGCGTTTAAAGGAGACACTATGGACATCAAAAGAGAATTTATTTTATTTCTCGTTTCTTTAGTTCTTCCTTAGTATTTTATTGAAATAAATCAACAACTTTCCACATTTGTGGGTTGCCAACTTTCACAAATTTATGTAATAATATTAATAATCATTTAGAAAAGGTTTGCTTTCGGTTTGAGTTTGTTTACACATAGAATATGGTGATGGTATTAATAATATTATAGTTTCATGCAATTCAAACTCTTAAATACAGATTATATAACAAACAAGCCTTATTTGCACTTTTAAGATCTAAGTAAGTGAGATTTAAAAATGTTCACAGAGCCACGTATAGTGGTATCAACAATTTTCCTTATGTTGGTAGTTGGAAGTTTGAAATATTTGCAGAAGTTTAAAAAAAAAAAAATCTGATGTGTCGCACTCACATGACTTTCTCCACTCTTGTACTAACCATTCTTACAAACTCTTATTCCTATATCTTCTTCGTGTTAGTTAAAATAAACATTTGTACAAATTATCTTATTGCTTATTTCCTTGTAGGTGCAAGGGGAATATTGGAATACAGTAGGCTTTGTGCGATAGTCAAATCTTTTAAAGCTTTGAGATTCCGTTCTCTTTGTACACGTAACATATAAAAAAATGAACAACGATGACCCATTTCATGAAAGTTCCAAGTTTTCCGAAACTCACACACATAACAAGGTATATCTCCGAAATGGTTCACCCTACAAGAAAATTTATTGAGACATAAATTGTGTATTTTAGCAAGATCTACATTTTTTGTATAGTATAATTTGGTCTATCTCTAACGGTTTACTAGTTATGCAAAAGTCGTCCAGAGTAAATACGACTACAGGGGCTATAGCCAGAAAATTCAAGATATACATTTCATTTGTCATAAAAATATGTCTAACATATGACATTTTAATCAAAATCGTTAGAGCCATTTTCAAGAAAATCTAAATATTCGAAAAAGTTTCCATGTAAAGGGTAGTTTAGGGTGGGGCTATTTTCTTCAAAATCTTCGTGTCACATCCTTGAACGACATTAAACTTAAATACCAACTTTGGTTTTTAAACCGACTTTTCGTTTTTGAGCTATGCTGTCCACAGACTGACAGACTGACAGACTGACAGACACACAGACACACACACGGACCTTTTTCTAAAAATGCTTTTTTTTTTTGGATTCAGGGGGCCTCAAAACATGTATTTCCGGTGAAATCTCGACTTCGAATTTTTGGGTGGAATACAATACTTCCCCTACTTACCAGTAGAGAAAGTAAAAAAGTGGCTGAAATTGTGCCTCGGGCACCTACCATAAGGCCAATACTTTTTATGCCATCCAGCTGGTATTTATTTTTATAAAAGGGTATAATAGGTGCTTAAATTATTTGTTTATCGAGATAGATTTCATAGGTGGACCAAGAAGATACTGAAACCAAGGTTCTTTTTGTTGTCTTTTTGATAGGTTATATTGTCGATCCGATGTTTGCTGTCTATTATAAATAAACTGTGGACCTCTTCGTATAGCTTATAGTTCTTTGTGATGAGTGACCTGATCTGATGGTGACATGGGTGTCTGAACACCTCACCGTGAGGAGATGAACCCAGGACGTGGGCTAATGCCTCTTTCTTTCTGCCACCTCTTTGGCAGAGTTTCCCATCCTGAGTTCTGCCAGGAACAGTGCGTATGGAAGACACATTTGCAGTCATTTTAATGATTCCGTTGCCATGGTGATGTGAATCCAGTTGGTTGCTGAGCTGTAGCCCTTATCATTTTTAAAATCTCTACGCCTATCCCTTTTTGTGGAAAAGAACATCAGTTTACAAATTCTCGTTTCCGAAGTTCTTGATAGGTTTTTCTTGCATTACTTACTCTCGGACATTCAAGAAACCAAGTGAAACAACGAACTTCTACAGAATGTAATTCAGAGAAATGAACTTCTGAACAAAGCTCTTAAAATACTTCATGAAGTGTAAAAATCTCTGAATTAGCTATAAAATACGTAAATTATTACAGCTAAATTTGTTTAATACAACTATAAAGAATTTTCAGACAGTTGACGCTGAAAATGGACTCTACAATCAACTCTGCGTACTATAAATAATAATTGAAGGTTATAACACTTTTTAGAATATAAGTTTGTAACACTCAATTGCTTCTGACTGTTCAAGCTACATACCGGGTATTAGAAGTACAGTTGCAGATATTTATATTAGTAATTCAGGACAAGGTAATGGACAATATTACATTTATATGTATTTAATTTGCAAACTAATATTTTTAGGCCAAACAACAATGCAGGCTAAACAACAATATAGTTTTATAGCCAGGCCCGGAAGGGGTATATGCATGCTTCGCGCACTGTATAGGTCTGGGTAGCCATCGGCCTACTGATTCCAAAGATGCGGGTTCAAAACCTGCTCACACCAATGGTTTTTAAGTGTGCATAAAAGCGACAGCCCCGTATCAGTCAACTACTGGTATGTAAAAGAATTCCTGCGGAACAAACTTCTGGTAAACCGGCGACGCTGAGTTGATCCTGCCAGTTGTCAATGCCACACCGACAATGTGAACAATAATATTAATCAATTCATTTGGAGACAGTTATTCAACTTTTACCTCATTGCATTACAATACACCTGTACACAATAGCTCTGTAATACGTTTATAGTGTAATAAAGTTAACTATATTTTAAAAATGGCTGATTTTATTCAGATCTAAGCTGTTAAGGTAGCACACCGCTCTAAGTAGAGATTGATCTCTATGAACGATTATAACCAATATTTGGTGAGGATAGTTTCTTTCCAAGACATTATAGGCACATGAAGATGGGTGCGGTTGAAGCAGAAACTCGCACCCATTTGAAGAATAAATATACGTCCAGCAAAATAAAGGAAATGAATTAGTAATGCAATAAAAATAGATCTAAAGCTTCCCGCGAAAGGTCGTCGCCGTATAAAACATACCCTAATCACGAGATGGACACGAAAGCGAACAAAACTAGGAAATGGGCGTGGACAGGGTTATCTGACACAATCAAGAGAAGACTCAAAAACTTGAGACGGGGTTGAGAAGGAGTGAACACTCAAAGGTATTCATTTTGGGAGTAAAAGAAAAATAAATCTACATTTTCGTGTATGTTCATTTCCCTTCCCCAGTTGGAACGACCCATTTCAAAGGGTGCATCCCATTTGCGCAAAACTGACCTTACGATACCGTTACTTAACTGCAAAAGTGCAGGTACCGCAAAAATTCAGGTTGCAGTAACGCAAATGAATGTGGCAAATTAATCATACACTGAAAGGGACTATATAAATTTAGGAAATCTACTCTTGTAAACATCGGACTGAAACGTGAATACGTGAATAAAAGCTTAGAATAAGGGCAACATTTTTCCTTAGTTCGCAGTATTTGCCTCCAGGAGATTGGTTTGTTGAATAGCACAGCCTAATTCCTGATAATCCCCAAATGAATGCCTTCGTCGAGCATGTATTCGAAAATTAGATCACTGATGACACTAAGTTTCCAATGGTGTAATGGGATATTTGTTCTTCGTGCGATCCCTGAACGACAAAATAAATGAGTCTTTCCATAGAGATTAAACAAATTCTTGAATCAGATCCATTATTCATATGCTGACAGCAATGCCTAAGGAATTCTATCACTCCCTTGCAGAACAGGAAAGTTAGCAAGCACATAATTCAGAAACACATGTAGATAAAACATGGATCTCTGGAGAACTTACTACTCTGCACCAAAACTTTGAGACAGTGTACCAGCCACAACAGCTCAGAACAAAATGAGTGGTAGGTGAATGCAGTGGACGCCATACTTCTAGCGTAAGGTAAGCTTTAATGCTCATTTGCGCAAATGATGTCAACTTTTGCGGTACTGTAACCATGCTCATTTGCGGAAATGCGCCGTGCTCTTGCGTAAAGATGCTGCACCGACTTCAAGATCTCATGCTCCTCTGTTTTCTTAACCCATCAACGACTGATGGCTGCCGGAAGAAGAACAGCGCTGCTGAATTTTTTGCTGTTAACAGTACAGTTATTCAATTCATTAGAAATGCAGCGGAATAGAACTACTTGATGTTATCTGTGATGGCAATTTTTCCTTTGTAAGTGATAAATTTTCCCATTAGTTTCTACAGAGCATGAAACATTGAAATGCGTATGCTGGAGTTGTTTAAAAGCTTGATAAAAACACTGCTCAGTTAATTGTCAGCGGCCATTGATGGAACACACAGCAATCAGTATCAGTTCTATTGTTTTCGCTGACGGCACTAAATTGGAAATGTGAGGGTTTTACATTTCACGCTGCTACTCTAGCATTCTAAACCCTGCTTTCCAGTTCAACTGAAATGCTGTACTTAATTCTGCGCTGCAGGGTAGAGTTTTACTCGCAATTAAATGTCGGAGGAAACAAAAGACAGATGAGGGAAAAAACAAAAGTAAGGTCGAAGTTCATCCTCTCAATAGAAAATGTTGCTTGGGAGAATCACCAACTCGTGCTAATTAAACCAAAATACTGGGGCTCCCCTGTTACACAATAACTTGCTAAACAATTGCACTGTAGTTCGAAACTTGAGAAGTTGTTGCAAGAAACGTTAATGAGGAAATAACGGAAGTGGTTTCAGCGCTCATCTCGGAACTTCTAGCAATTGAGAGGTTTTGTTCCCAGAGTTTGGGAGCCACTTTTGGATCTTTCATTCTACATAATTATGTGTTTCAAGAGCTTCTTTTAATTCCTGCGTATTTATGGACACTCTATAGAATGAGATGACCAACCTGCACATTGTTAAATATTTCCCCCATAATATACTCTCTGTTCACTAGCTCATGGCGTTAAGGGAATGAAGCGGAGAGGAAGAACATTCCATGTAGTACAACCCGAGTTTTGTAAAGTACCTCGTAAACGTTGCTGCTGGTTACTCCCAAAAAAGGGAGTGCAAAAGTAGGTAAGCCCAGCTTAAGACTGCTGTGAAATCTGCTATGATATTGTGGTTGCAGAACAAAGGGGTTCAGAGTGACAGTTCTATGTGTAAAACAGATATGTATAAGATGATTGAAACATACACAACCAAAGAAATTTTCAAAGCTAACGCATTTAAAACATAAAGATGATCAGTGGAAGAGTGACGAAGTAATTGAAAATATCGTTACGTTTTATAAGCTAAATACATATATTGCATAAACTGAAAATAGCTTTTAAGTTTCGCTACTTTGAGCAACTTCTTTCCTTTTAGTCTAGCCTGAATACACATTTAAAGGTTGGCAGTTCTGTAGTAAGCATAACCAGGAGCACGATTCCTGCTTCAGATATCGCTGTGTACCTGCAATTGTTTATTGACATACTGAAACACTGGATTTCTGCCAGGGACAGTGAGCTGGTGAAATAACTGTAGCTGTGACTCATCACTGGGAGAATAAAGTTTGACGTTTCAGTAACAGAAGAACTCTATCCGTTACTACTCGTACTTATTTCACAACTTCTTTACATGTTCTTTTCCTACTCGTTATAAATGCTGAATGAAATTGTTTAATATGCAGTCATGTTTAAAAGTCAGGTGGCTATGATGATTCGACATGATTCGCCGTTTCTGAATGACCTCATGAGAAGCAAAAGAAATATGGCTAAAATACAATAGAATTTAATTAGCAGCGAATATCTCGGGAATGGTTAACACTAGAATGCTACCAAAGAGCCCCAGTTTTGGAAATCAAGTTCCAAAATTGAGCTTTCAATTATCACGTTCCAAAGTCTAACTCAGTTCATTACAACGCCAGAGTTTTGGGTTGATGAAAGATAAACTGAGAACGCACAACAAATTGCAAAGGTTGCCATGCAGGTGATGCCGTTCTCTCCTATAATAATCAGACTGCTGTCCTTTAAAGTTATAGTTGTATACGGTTATAACCTTTCTAATTTCAGACAATAATTCTAGAGATATTTGAGGTTTCGTCCATGAAATCTGATTTTTTATTTATCAAAACGTTTTCTGGAAGGGACAGTGTGTCAAATTCAATAGCTTCTTATTCGTTGCAGGTGACATGTTCATGAAATCGCGCACAAAGTGTGGAATCGCTCTGTGAACAGATCGGGCACAAAAGTGTCAAAGACATTATCACAAGTAATATCATAAAGACGTCTGACCTAAGTGATAAATTCTTGAGCGGAGTGGGAAAGTTAAACCGTCGAATGATACATGGACTATTTCATAAATAAAACATAAATCTGAAGACTATATCGCAATAACTTGAGGAAAATGAAACTCAAGAATTGTTACAACAGGAGACTAGCTTATAATCTGAAATAAATTTCACGTTATTTTTAACATTAACAAATAACATTTCTTCTAGAAAAATACATTAATTATTCAACGAAAATGTGTTAAAAACACAGTTGTCAAATTGAAATGGAGTGCAATTTAGATTGCTAATCGATTGTAATTGTAATAAATTGTTTTTACCGACTTGTGAGATACAGTTAGCAACACTGACTAGAAAAAATTATGACCTAGTGATACTTTGTACAAAACATAAGAATATGTTTGATAATTTGTATATGATAATTTAGTGTCACTATGTATGAAATAATTATTTAAAATTAGGGTTTTCATGAAACAGAGTTAAAATTTAACAAATACCCTGGCACGTTCGTGTCAGGTGCTTTAGAAGGCCAGACGGAAACCACAAATGTTTATTGCTCCTCTTAAGTTCCTCTGAACTTACAGAGAAAGCGACTTCGGAGGTTTTTAAAAACTGGGGAAGGAAGCAAGTTCTGAGGGATCACTGTTGTAATATGATATATGTTACACTACTAATATACGCTCTGCAGACATTTTTGATCAAGAGGACACTGACAATCAATACATTGTGGACCCAGTCTCAGACTTTACTCCCGTAGGCATTCTATTGTTAGTAATATCGCGTACGGTGACACAAATTGTTTAATGTGAACTTAAATTGACATCGGTTGTTTTTAATTTTTTAAATTATAAGTTATTCATTGCCTGACTACTAAATTTGGATCATTTCAAGCAGGCGACAGAAGTTTTCCTAGGTCAGATAGATGATTTCTCAAGAAGTGACGAAATGAGAAGAGCTTATGATATAGATTGGTGTGGTCTAGCAGGAAGATAGCCTTCCAAAATATCTCAGAGATGTCGAGTAGGATCCAAATCCAGGTATTGCTTAGGCCAGTCCATTGGGGATATTGTTAGAATCGGACCACTTACATAGGTATTGTATGTGTTCGGTAATATTGAAAGTTAAGAATGCTTATTCCTGAATGATCTTTACAGTAAAATGGATAAAATGTCAGTTCAAACTTGTGTCCTGACATTATCACGTCAAGCAACAGAGTGCCAAGCCCCCTGCAGGAGAAGCTTGACCACATCGTACCACCACATTCCCCGATGTTGACAGTTGGCACTATATAGGTTGGTAGATGTGGTTCACCACTCCACACTCTACCATCAGATTACCACATAGTATTCCGTGATTCATCACTCTAGAAAACGGTTTTCCACTGTTCTGTGGTCCAGTTTGGTATTGAACTCTGATGTATGGCTGCTCTCTCTCATGGAAACCAAGTTTAGAGTCCTCACATTTAACAGCCTTGGTATTTGGACTCGTGGTGAGATTTGAAATTGCTGTGTAATGGTGGCTATAGATGAGTGACGTCTACACACCAAGCGAGATGACTCCACGTTGAAGTGTGAGGCTCGCATTCGGTTAACCTTGGTGTAGGGATGAATCTCCCTCACGCTGACTCGCACCCCTTACCCGTATTCTAAAACCCACAGGGCGCTCTCATTTCATTCCTTCCTCTAAGGGCTCTACATACAAATGCGCACAGTGTGGAATATCCTCCTCTTCGAGTCCAGTTCAGTCCAGGAGTCTACACTGTAAGGCATCCTTCAAAATTCATTGTTCTCTGTGGATCAAGATGGACACTTTTGTACATCACTCAAAGTGTCCCTTACGCAGTCAAATTGTCTTAGAGTCTCTGTTAACAGTACACGACGTACACCAGCGTAGCAGAAGAGAGCTCTGCTTCGCGGCCGTAGAGTGCACCCAAGGTTTATTTCACTCATGAGATTATAAGTCCTGGGTGTTGTATAGGTGCCCGCCAAGCATTCAGTTATGACAGGAGGCGACCTGGCCACAAAAGCCAAAATTTAGGCTGGGAAATGGAGATGCATAAATGCGAATGAGGCTGGTAGCCAGGTTGGGAGCCTTAGGATTGAAACGTGCTCTTGTGTCAGTGATTATTATTAGTGACACCGTACCAACTAGCAGCTACAAAGAGTATCACATTTGCAGCCACTATAAGCGAATGGGAACGCAGTAGACACGTGGCCAGCCTACCATATAACACATAGACGTACCATATGGGACCCCCATTTTTGCAGGAGCATGCAGGTCAACAATGGTGCAGAGTTGCCAGAGACAGAAGATAGTGAAAATTTTTCTAGAGACAGCCGTGTATCGACTAGAAATACCACACGTGGAAGACAATGAAAGTCAATAATGACGGGGAAAGATGGCGTGAGAACATAAACTCAGTTAAAATTTTAAGTAGGTTATGTCTAACATGGTACAGCTCGACACGTTGGGAAACGTTGAGTCTTCCCTTTATGGGAGGCCTTCGCCCTTCATGGAACACACAGACTCTCTTTATATATCTGACCGTAAATCTACTTACAAAGAGATAGCAAGGGAAGAAGAAGTGAATTAATGAAAATAAGAGTCTACTTAATTAAAAAGCAAAGAACGAGCCGTAAAACCACAGATATTGAAAGAAAAAGAAAACAGATGAAGAGGATAGGGAGGTACTGAAACAAAACAGGTTGACAGAAAGAAATAAGTAAGGCAAAGTAGGAACTACAGGATGGAAAGGAGATGAAAGAAAGCTAGAAAGTGGGAAAGACAATTCTCGTTGAGTGAAACTATTTAGAAGTGGTCTCGAGAAGTTGTGACGTCACTAGGAGGAACAATAAGTTACCGAGCTGTGTATTTTAATTAAAACACCAAGCGGCATAGAGTGTTTCCCATTACCTCGCTGGAATGTACTACAGCACCGGATCAATGATCTCCAGCTCTTCACAGAGAACCTGACGAAACATTTATTATCTGCTTTTCCAAGGAAGATGTCCTTCACTTTGAGTATACTTATTTCTTCGCCGTTATCTATGCTTCTATTATGACTAATAAATGTGAGAATATGGTTCTCATCTGTGTTTTGTAGCTCACAGTAGAAATTACAATTTGACAAATCCCACTTCTGACACCAGTGTGACAAAATGACAAAGTTAGTCCAAGTGCAGTTATTTTTCTCCTTACTTTATTTTACCGAATGCGCAACAACACGGTTCTCTTACAACTTGCGTCCGTTGTTTTCTCGTAACCTTAACACTAAATTTTCTGTCTTTCAATTCTCTCTGTCGCACATACAATCACTCCACACTCATTAAATGCTTCGTTATCTTCCTTTCAATGCGACGGTTCTATCACGACAATCGTATATACGCTGCTGATACACACACACTAAAACAAAAGCTGACTAAAAACTGCTCGCTGTGACTCATACTTATAACTGAATATTATTAACTCACCCCTCTAATCGCTTCACCTCGTCTGACGTAATACGCAGTTTTCTCGAACTTCACCTTTTCTGGAACTTTCCGGCAGCCAGAAGATTCACGAACAATTTAGAAAATTCCTTTTGGTTCTGTCGCTCTGATTGTTGTCACGTGTTTGCTCCCAGTGAGCGGTGTGGGCCAGCTTGACCTTGATTTCCTTTGATGCGCGCCTTGCCTAGTATGTGGTGTGAGGTAGCTTGACCCAGACCGTCCTTTGTTGTGCGCCGTGGCCGGCGTCGCAATATTTAAGTTTTGTACCATTAATACACAATATTAAAATCAATTTACAATTTTAAACTGACAAGATCTCAATAACCATACGTGCTTTAATATTAAGCTACGTAACTGAATTATCAGTTTAACGGCGTATTTATTTAAATTTAATTTAACTTAATTACTTTGTCGAAAAGGGAGACAGTTTTGTCATATATGTGTGTGCCTGTGCATGCTTGCGTCTGTGAACAACATAATTCAAGGACGAAAAACTGTCAAGAGTATAATCCCCATCCTAAACTACCCTTTATACTAAAGTGTTTCTTTCATTACCGTTTTCTCAAAAATGTTCAATTTAATTATAATACCACCTAAGAGAAACGAAATGTAAAGCTGGACTTTTCTGGTAATAGTTCCCGAAGTTCTTTTCATTCTGGGTTTTGCATAACTTTGGCATAGCTGTAAACCTTAAGAAATAGACAAAATCTTTCAACACAAACAAATCTGGATCTCATTAAAGCAAAACATTTCTCAAATTATATTTCTGTGGAGTTAGCCACTTCCAAGGTATGCCTTGTTATTGGTTGAATCATCAACGTCATCGTCAGGGTTTAGGAGAATTCTTCCCATTTTTTAGTGTCCTACCTATTGGTCTATAACAGGAAGGTTTGTATTTGTATGACGCTAACGAAATGCAAGTTACCCAGTCTTTGCAAATGACTTTTCCATTTTTGTCTATTTACTTGTAGCTCTTCCTTTAACGAAAATATATGTTATTATTTCCTTACTTCTTCTTTTCTAATATGATGTACATTCTTTTACTGGTCGGAGATGTTTCATTTCTGCCACTTGTATTTGGTTTCAATGTTTCTTTATGGGCGTCCATATCTCCAATTCATACAGAAAAACCGAACAGCCATTATCCTATAGAATTTTAAAACTTTATCCTTTCGGGTTTTTCTGTTCAAGGTATGTGCTGTTATTCCACAAATATATTGGAAGTTACTCACTTTATTACTTATTTCTTCATTTTTTTAAATATTACATTACAGCCCAAGTAATTAAAATTTGCCATCTGTTGTAACAGTATTATTTAACGCTGTCTTCGATCTTTTTATTTGTTTTCCTATAAGTGTCATAATCTTTGACTTTTCTACTTATACATGAATTTAAATCATAATCCTGGATCAATGTTTGTAATTTGTACACACTTGTTTGCAGCTCATTGGTTGACTAATCAAATAATTATACTTTTGTCAAATGAGAAGTCTTATCTCTGGCAATGCAGTTCCAACTGGGAAATTCGAAGCGTCCCAATTTTACCAGATATAAGCTCATAAGATTTTGAACTTTTTTTCGAAAATGAAATTAGCTCTTAGAGGAGTTTGCTTTAGGACTAGACAGGCAATTACAGCAGACAGTCTATTCGAAGAATAGCAGAAAACGCTGTGGATGGCGTCCGTCATCTTCCTGAAGTGGGACGCGGGTTATTCCTCTTGAAGGAGATTATTTCTGAGGCACAGCAATAACCTGGCTGCCCCCAAAATGTTTTCTTGCTTCTTAATTAAAATATTGCCATTAATCATGAAATGACACATGCTGAATGATTAATTTCAACTAATGAAATATAACGCGATAAAACGACAAAATCAGTTATTCTTACCGTTAACACAATCTACAGCTTTTCGGACTATCAAAACTCATAAATGTACCCCCCCCCCCATAACCTTGCCCTGTCCTTTCAATGTTCTTCTTCACTTTCTCTATCTCTCATACACTAAACCAGCGTTACAATCACTCGATGCTCGTGATCTCATAATTTTCATGACGACACACACGCACAGTTGGCTCACACTTACTGAGACACTGACCGACTAATGATCGTAGCTCGAATACTAAAACTGCACTCACTCTGTTGCTGACTCATGTCCTTATACACGGGAATGACGTTACACCGATCTTTCTCGAGGTCCACACGCTCACGCACCGGAAATGAGTTAACTATACTCCATCCAGCCTTAGATCCGCCCCTTGTATTCCTCCGCGATAACTTGCGACTAATACAAAACAAACACCACGGGATTCATGCCAGAATGATGTTTACTCAGGAGTTTTAGAAATATTGCTGCTATCGCGTTACATTCAAATAGTCTTTACGAGGGTTAACATATATCTTGAAAACTCACAGATAATCGCCGATATTTAGGGTACTACATTTTTTTTTTTTATTTTTTATTTATTGTTAACATACAGCATGCCCCATTACTTAGTAATATTACATGCTTTTTATACATTTGAATAGTGGGTACTACATTTTATGGTACTACATTTTATGGTGTGCTTTGGTTTCGGCGTATCACGGTTTAGTTGTTGACGGCTTGTGTTTACACCAAGTGCGGATCTAAGGGTGGAGGAATTGTAGAAGTCTCAATAAAGTCATTTTTGTTTCTGCCGCTTCCATTGTTACAGTCGCGTGCACACAAACAGTTCCGCGAGCCATCCTGACCTTGAACTCCTGTTTCTTCCTGGCAACGTATTACATTCAAACGGTTTTGTCTGCTCACTTTACTTCTTTCATATTTCTTTCTCTTCTCCCTGTTCCACAAAGAATTAATAGAATTTGCAAATAGAAATGCAATGTCTTATGTTCACACAGATTTCAACGCTTACTATTCTACTGTAGTATTTGGGGTTATTCAGCAGTGCTTTTGCACAGTGCCTTCCTGATGTTTTATTTATTTATTTTGTGTTCTTAACAGTAACACAAGTATTTCTATTAACCCTTTGTTTAAGCGTATTGAGTAATTTTTTTAAATTTCCCCAAAGAATTACAAGGATATTGGGTAACGGCAACCTAGATCTAACGGTTGTAGTGATAAAATGGTCAAACCACGGGCAACGCTGGGTATTTTAGTTTGTGTACTATAAAAGTAGTACTATAATACCTTAACAGAAATTAAGCTACTAGGATGTCCAACTACATTCACAGCATCGTGGCTTAGCACACTCTAGGGGGATTAAAATAAATGCTAGTAGCATTCACTCCACCAGTAATGAGAGTGCACTGGTTAAAAGTCATCTAATCACCAGAGTGTACATTCCTTTCTCCCTTTTACGCTTTCCAGGATCTACTGAGGCTTAAAAGGGATTTAAGTCGCAGAATATCCAGCGATATTCACGCTCTCATAAAATCTTTCCAGGCTCTATAAGAGATTAAGATGAATAATATAACTTACTAGAATATGCAGTCACATTCCCTCTACCATTAACGCTTTCCATCTTTGCAGAAGTCTAAAAAAGCTCCAAGTTGTTTAGGAACAGACGGCACGATGGGTTTAAGCATCTATTTTATAACTGGTTTTGCTGCATACGTCACTCTTCTTCTAACTGCTAAGGTGGTTTAGGTACCCATGTCACAATAACCTTATTGAAGTGATTCGAACATTATAATCCATTCAAAGCCAAACTTTGTAAGTTTGAAATCAAACGTATGTGTGCTAAAGAATTGGGAGGGCCCACGTGGAAAAAAACGGTGTCCTAGCACGCAGGATGAAGAACTTACATTTGCATGGATCCTGGTTGATAACATAAACAAAATTGCTTTACTTCATCCTGAAATAAAGTAATACGTTTATAATAAAAATAGATACAAATGCTTTTATCTTATTCTAGACTTCATGAATACATTTTATGTATACATTTCGTGTATCCTAGAAAATAACACAAAATAGTCTTTATTTTTTATCATGAAATGAAGTGCTTTAATTCATTGTAACTTGTAAATATGATAACACATATATTATTTAACTCCTTCGGCAGCTCTCCAGGTTTTAAATAATGAAAATTTCTTGTCATATAAGTCCTTCGACTTGCCGGCTAACAAACTAATTGCAGATTTTTAGCATAATCTGAGACTTCTTTGGGCATATCCATTTTCATTCATTTATTGATTTATTTGGTGCAGTTTAAACAACCAGAACGTAGCAACGTACCAACAATGCAATACCTCATTCACAAATAAAACTTCAATTCTTCGTAATGACGACTCTAATAACATTAATAAAATATAAGATTCTTTCAGTTAATATTATGATAAGATAAAAGTTGTGTATTACACATGGCTTATTATTTATTTGCTTGTGAGAAATTAAAACACTCAAAATAATAGTCTATTTATGTCATTTATAATATAAATAGTTATTATTTTATTGTAAAATGTGATATAATCTGTACGTCTATGTTTCTTTCCCGCTTTTACGCTTTCCAGGACCCACTGATGCTTAAAAGAGACTTGATTTACAAATTATCCGTCGACAATCATGCTCTCATAAAAGTTTTCCAGGCTTTATGGAGAATTAAACAGGTAATATAACTCACTAGAATATCCACTCACATTCACTCTATCATTAACGGTTTGCATCGTTGCACAGGATTAAAAGGACTAAATTTTTCTAAACATATGGTGGAATGTGTTTAACCCTCTATTGCATGAATTATTTTGATTCATACGCCACTCTTCTAATTTCTAAACTGCTTTAGATATCGTTGTCATAAGCACATCAGAGGAAGTGATTCGAATAGTCATTATCGTAGAGGAAATAGACTGACCAGCCAGGCTGAACGTCATGAATTTGAAGATATACGTATGTGTGCTAGTGAATGGGGAGGACCCACGTGAAAAACCGGTGTCATGGATGACTGCATTTGCATGGATTCTGGTGAAACAAAACACACCGCAATGGCTATAAAAATAAAGTAATACATGTATAAAATAAAATAGCAACAATAATTTAATTTTATTGTAAAATTCAATATAACACTAATAAAATACTTTAAAACTCTGGCTACACATTTTATTGCCAAATGACAACTCTATGTATGAAAGGGTTGACTGTTTGTGGTCCATTTTTGCTAAGGATAGCCCACAAACCAATGATTTAAAAGGGAAAAAAGATTGTTTTGGGGAGTAATGTTGGAGAACACCCAGTGGCACACACCTCTTCGGATGTTAAGAAGCAAATTGAACTAAAAATCCTCCAAACTCAGATTTTACCCCACTTCATCTAGTAGTTTAAGATTTATTTCTCCACTGATGCGTTTATTGTACGTGGATCGCTACATACAATTTCTGGATGGTTGCAGCATGGAATTATTACTGACTTATTCTTTCCTGCCCATTCTTTCGTCAGTAGCGCATAAAACGGACCCCTATTGCAAGTAAAGTATAAAGATTCTGGCTAAGCACTATATTATGATCAGTAAAGCAATTTCTGAACCCTAACTACCGGAAGCGGAAGAAAAATTATGGCGATAAAGGCAATTCTTTCCAGCATTTGCGAAGTCGCACTATCTCTGAGTTTCCGCTCGGTTGGCTGCCTTGGCTCTAACTGGGGCAACTGACAATGCGACCTTTAGATGTCACCGTCATCATTATGCTTGGGTTAACCTTTCCCATTGTCCCGGTTCTTGGCACCGACTTCCCTTGGGAGCATGTAGGAAATGCCAGCACCTGCTCCCATCAGCCAGGAGTGCAGAACTCTTCAACTCGTCTTACCTTTTACAGCTCCAGTGCTAGGAGAGCAAGAAGAAAACTGACAATTCATACCTGCAACAAAAAAGAAAACTATGACAGTTTCTTTAAAAGTACAGTATGTATATTAACCAAAATAACAATAATATGTATTGAATGTATTACAATTTCAGAACAATAAGAAATTCACATATGCATTCTTTAAAGCGTTGAAAACAAGAATAAAGTCTTGAGTAGCCATAATTCTCAATCATTAATAGGCGCGGAAGTTTCTAAGCATTTAAGATAGAACGGAAGAAAATTAGGCTCAACTGTCACTGAAATATGTGCAGGTAACAGATTTTGGCGTTTGCGGACAGCAGTCGGATCGTTTTTTACCTGCCTGTCGTGACTCTTGGCTTCTGTTTTTTTTTTTTTTTTTTTGTAGTCTTTGATTTGTTTCTAGATAACTTGAAGCGAATTCTTTAAGAAACCCTGTGCCTGCTCATAAGCGTACAAATGTGCTCTAATTATTCAAATTTGGGTTTAAACATATTAACATCTAATTTTCTTCAAACCCAACAGCTTAAGTGCACTAATATGTACCCTTATTGGCTAGGTAGTACAGTTTTGTCTCAACATAAGGGTATAACTTTAAAAATAAGGCATAAGAAAGTCCTTAAAGCTTTAAATTTATCACTTTTGCAATATTTTACTACGGCAAACAATTATTGTACATCATTTTGGCTAGATGACTTAGTGAAGCAGATTTATACAAAATGGGTTAAACAGTTCTGGAAGAATGGCTTTTAGAACTTTAGGGCATGCCATAATTTTCGTTGTTGCACTGTATGAAAACATCTAGGAAGATGGAGATTGAAGATTAATTAATAGGAGATTTTCGATCTATTTTTTCTTCCATTCTGTGTGTAAATTTGCAAACATAATCTAAAATGTACCATATGAAAGTTCACATATGAGGCTTGTAATTCCTTTATTCATTGGCTCAAAAAATAGTAATTATCCTGAAAAACTTTTATTGCTTGCGAAACTATTTCAGCTAATTTTAAGTTATTTTTTCATTTAGTCATATATTAAGTATACCAATTTTACCTTTAAAATTAAAAAAGTTGAAACTTCACTCCAACTTTCCTTCACAGTAGATTATAGGGAAAATCCAGCCACTTTATTTCTGTACAGCTATATATCTCTAACAGATAAGTGCCCAAGACAGTCAATTGCTGATCCCACATAGTATCTCCTACTTTTGGCTGACTCAGTTTCTATCCCTCTGCTATACTGGGACACGTCTGTGTAAAGTAAACAAAATTGAGCAGTAACTGCATCTTTCTTATCCAGGTCTTTTTTGCTTCAGAGTATTTGCCCACTTTACTTTTATGGGACGACATACATTCCTATGAAGCACCCTTTGGAGGAGGAAAAGGGGATTTAAGTTGACATACGCAGCTGTTCTGGCCTCTCCAAGCGCCGCCTACCTACCTCTCTTTTTCCATAAATCTAGCTCTTTGATACCGGAATTAAATGACTGGTAAAATTAATCACTTTACAAAGATCAATAACTTCAATATGTTCAGTGGATAGGGAATGGATTTTCGGTCAAAAATTCAACTCTTGGATTATTCTCTTATATGAAAGTATGACGTTTTTTCTTCACTATGCCGTTTGAATTATCTCGACGTCTATCTTAGAAGTAGGTAAATTATTAAAATTTGGGAATGGCTACACACAATTTCGTACAACTAACTATAGTGACACTAGTGTAGGAATGGAAGTTACACGTAGAAGGCATAGACTCACAGATCATTGAGAGACTGCGGAGAGATTATAGTCTTGCAATAAGACAAAATCTAGAAAATGTAGAAAAAAATTAGAAGATCGTAAAATGGGCGTTCATACATTGAACCATAACACCCTGATCATTATTTCTGTCCAGCTGGTGCAGTCAGTTAGTGTAAATACAGGAGATAAATATAACTATCCTTTAAGTTTACCACTTGCCATAATGGAAGAAATAAAACCAATATTTAGGGGCTTGATGTTTCAGCTTTAGAGCTCGTGAACCGTAAGTTCAATTTTCCTCACTAAAGGAAAATTTTCTTAGTTGTTAATATTTGAATCTAAAAGTTTTAGGAGTTTTCTATATTGGTATTTTACACACACTGAAATAAGGCTTTTGAACATAACATTTGATAGAATTTTTATCAAATATGTACTCTAAAATGTAGGGAAAAATGCCAAAAAATAATTTTAAAAATGTTCAACTTCTTGAAAAATTGTTATTCCAGTTAATATAAGGATATTACACCTACAAACCGTAAAATTTGAGCTATCTAGGTTGTGAAAATATTCCTTATATATAACACATTTAAACATTGTCAACATAGGACATTCCTATGTACCTATATTTTAATTTAGGTTGACGAAAGAACCTTGGGGAACACAAGTTAGGTGTTTGTTCTGTTAAATAATGAAACACTTTGTGACTACAAGAGTTTGTCGTCCTACAATGTCCATAATAATCATAATAATTACGATAGTAATCAAATTATTTTCAGTATTTAATTCCTTGTATAATATTATTAACCTAACAATTATTGAGAACTTTTATGGTACTTTCAGTAATTTCAATATGTATATGATTAATCCCTTCTTGAAGAACAAGTTAATGAAATTAAACATAGTTCATAATCATTCATCATAGAATATAAATAAAAATATAATTTCATCTTCCAAAGTGTACTATTTACACAGGTAATATTGGCTACGGCAAGCCTTGGCCCTTCATGGGCTGTTCAACTCGGGTTTAGTTGAGTTAATGCTCATTCAATTTTCCTACCAGTTAATTGACTATGTGCAGGAGGAAGAAGAAGAGGAAGAAGAAGAAGAAGAAGAAGAAGAAGAAGAAGAAGAAGAAGAAGAAGAGGAAGAAGACTCTTATGCAGATGTTGGACCCAATTTCAATATCTTGAGCAGGTTACACAATCTAGTCTACCACCAAATCATCACCACTAATTCCACCACCAATACCACCACCCGCCCTCATCAGCACTTCTTTGTTGGTTTTTAAGCAAGCTTAAATAAAAGCAATTATTATGACAAATACATCGAATTTATATGCCTTCGGGCAAATAACTTAATAGCAGTATACTTTTAAACTTACTTTGCATATGTACGACTGTGAGAATGTGAGAATAGCCATATTTTCTGCTCTGAAGTGTACAGTGACTGGAATCGTGCAGACATCGATAATGGTCAGCGGTTTATGAGAGATACCTAAGAAAATACTTAACCACATCTGCCACGCCCAACCCTTATTCCTTATCTGGCTTTAGAGCTCTACTTAATGCTTGTCTTATTCCACCCTTTTCTCTTAGCTCTAGGATCTGCAACCAATCTATATAAATGGATTAATTTTTGAGTATCATACTTATAAAATTTACCAAGTATAGACTCATACAAAAAGTTGTTTGGATTGTCGTTTCGAAGCATGCTTCCCAGCCACTCAGGTAACATACTTTCGTACTCTTTTCCTTTCGCCACGCACCTATGTCTAATCTTTGTTCATAGGTTATTGCGTGCGTGACAGAATTGAATTCAAACCAATAAGAGAATTAGTCACCCAACGCTGGTGCATAGTTTAGGAGATTCTATCAACATTAAACAAAGCAAACACTATGAAACCAGAAGCGAAATTCTGGTATTATTATTTTCAATCTACTCTCGCTATAAGTCCCATCTCGATATACAACACCAATTCGACAATGATCTCTAGAAGTTTCTTCCGCGATTCACTCATACGCTTAATGGCAACATTTGGGGAGGTTTCCGGCAGGTATCTAACGCTACTCGCAACTCAAGTTTTGTGCATAAATTATCCTTTTTAGCTGCTGGAAAGACCGGTTGACCGTAATGTGCGCTTATAAGTTGTAGTCACTGGTTCAGAAGTATATTACGCGCTATTTTTATGCTTCTAAGCATAAACATTAAACATACCCATCTATAAATTTGAAAATTTTACAATGAAGATCAATTCATTTGAAATTTTAAAACTGTAAACACGGCTTAATTTAAAATAAGTACACCAACCTTCATCACATTTTTTAAAATACAAATTTTACATTTTATACTTGCTTCACATAATTCAGTACTTTGCAATTAAACTCTAATAATAAAGGTACATTGATAAGCCGTAGGCTGAATTCTGATTATCACGCTACTTTGAGGAAAAATAAATTCTTATATGTCATACTTCAATTTTTTGCTATAAAAATGTTTAAAAATGAATATAGTAGCTTTACAACACCAAAACTAAGCATTTTAAAAATTCATCTGCATAAAGTACCATTCTGATATACAGAAAAATGCATCATATAAGAAAATTAGAATGTGCCGACAAATGAAAACCGAGAAAACATCGTGTCAGAATTTCTTACTTTACGCTGTTTAAAACATGTTTAGTGCGTATATGGGATTCTTTGGTCCTTTTCTGCTCCTCTGGAGTTCATTTAGTATTTCAAGTCTCTTGAGAGTATTCCTTGAATGGGTTTGTTTACTTTAATACTAGAAAACTTATCGTCGTTGCATCTTATAGGAACTTAGGCTCTCAGGCAAGCATTTAAATTACAATATTACGTGCTTTAAAAGATGATACAGCTCAAAATTTACATAGAATCTTGGTAAAAAGTTTGTAGTGCTTAATAACAATAGGTTATTAAGTTAGACATCCGACCTTCACAGATCTATTGCGGCTGCCAACCGCAGGAGGAAGAGATGAATTCAAGAAACCACAAAAGGCTACAGGCCCCAAGCAGATAGGCCCAGTGACGACTGGAAGTCTCTATCAGTTCCAGGGTCGCACTGCTGGAGGTACCCAAAGAGAGAAGGAGGGAGGGAAGAAGAGAGAAAGAGAGAGAAGGAGGAAGAGGAGAGGAGATAGAACGAGAGAGAAAGAGAGGGAGAGACCGATGAACAGCCCATCGACCAAGTGATCCTCTAGTGTCCACCAGTAGTTCCCTGTCTTTTCTTTGAGTAAGCATCCACGCCGTCTGTCCGGCAGCGCCATACGCCCCGAAACCTAGAAACCTAGAACACTATAGATAAGAAGGAAACAGAATGAGAAGAAAACGGTATAAAAGAAGTCCCTGTGAACCACCCCAGCATATGTCTATCGACCAACCAACCTAACGACCCCTAACGACCAGGGAGACCAACGAAAAATTCGATGGTCAGAGTGGAAGTGAAATCCTTGAGCCTCATACATTACTGCAAAGCTATTTCGCTAACTTTTATTTTACTAACATTCATATTTAAGTATTTTGGCAATTTTTCGCCTTTATTCATCAACCGTAAAGTATTCTTAACTCAAAAGAGAGCCCTGCAGCAGTTAGATGCTTAAGGAAACTCCAGTTTTATTGATCCACATGGAGACGTGTTGGGAAACTTTCAAATAGATTTAGAGTTGTTTGTATTCTCTGTCAAAAGCCTGGATTAGAAACTTCAATTAACTAAAGAAGGAGAATGAAATCTCGGCCTGACATATTAAAACAGAGATAGTAAAGAGAGATTTGCTATTTTGACACTGATGAAATATGACACATTGCTGTTTAGGTGTTTACCTTTAGCTAATGAGCAGACCTGCTGTTGATACCAAGGTTTCAAGTCATTTCAGTTATACCTCTGTGTTGGAGCAAGTGAAAGCAACTTTCATCTAGAAACTGTGATAACGTCTTTCGCAGCTTGATGCTTTCTCCAATATCTGCGACTTTGATGGATATTCTGCCATCGCTCCCTACAGTGAGTGATAAACTGTAGGACCTTTTCTCAGGATAAATATAGGTAGGTGTGAGAATAAACTACATCACTTAAATTGACTGATACACACAATGGAGTTAATAAATTAGTTATTTGAGACGAGTTCCCAACTGAGGATTCAAATTATTTTCTGAATCTTAGTTCGAGAAGCTGTAACTATTTAGCATAATATATGTATGCTTACTTCTGATGTATCATTTAGTTTACGGTTTAAAATAGTATATTTCGAGCCTTTAATTCGAAATTGTCGTTAATTAGAGGATTCTCCTTGGACCCTTCAATTTTGTATTGAATCCATGTCGAAAAATCTGATGTGTTGCACTCATATGACTTTCTCTACTCTTGTACTAACCATTCTTACAAACTCTTATTCTTCTATCTTCTTCGTGTTATTTGAGATAAACATTTGCAGAAATTATTGCTTAGTGCTCGTTTTCTTGCACGTGCAACAAGAATACGGGAATATGGGAATACAGTCGGCTTTGAACGATAGTCAAATCCTCTAAAGCTCTCAAATTGTTCTCTTTGCACTGTTAACGTATAAAAAATGAATAGCGATGTTCCATTTGACAGAAGTGTAAGTTCTCCAAAACTTACATAAATAACGAGGAATATCTCCGAAATGGTACACTCTACAATAAAAATTATTGAGACATAAATCGTGTTTTAGCAAGATCTACATTTTAGTATAGTAAGATTTGGTCTATCTCTTATGGTTTACCAGTTATGCAAATGTCATCCAGAGTAAGTAGGACTTCATGGGCTATAGCCAGAAAATTCAAGATAACATTTCATTTGTCATAAAAATATTTCAAACATATGGCACGTTAATCAGAATCATTATACCCATTTGCAGAAAATCGAAATTTTCGAAAAATTGTCCATGCAAAGGGTAGTTTAGAGTGGAGCAATTTTTTTTTAAAAATCTTCGTGTTGCATCCTTGAAAGACTTTTCGTTTTTGAGTTATGCTGTACACAAACTGACATACGGACCTTTTTTTTTTTTTTTTTTTTGATTCAGGGGGCCCCAAACATATATTTCCGGTGAAATGTCGACATCAAATTTTTGAGTGGAATACAACAGTTAATATACTTTACTGTAAATAGTAGAGAAGGCAAAAATATGATGTAATTCGAATTTCAGTTTCGTTAATTCAGAAATGTCAGTCGAAAATTATTCTAGCTGAAATTTAATATTTCCATGTCTTTCTGCAAAATAGTTAATCGCTTCGGGGCTGTTTGTTTTGTTGCTATGCAATTTGGGGAAATAAACAGACTTCCTAGCTGCCGGTCTTTAGGTTTTATACCTGTTCCCTCGCGTGTTTAGTACAAGACTACTTTCTCGGAAAAAGTTGCCGTCATTCGAGAAGTGAAAAGGATTTGAAGAAAAGATCTGAAAGCGCGAAAGAATACGAGATTCCATGGAACAAGTTCTAGTTATCTGAAGAATAAGGAGAAAATGTTAAGGAGTGTTTCGAATGAAAGGATCCAAAAAGAGTTAAAGAACCAGAAAATCCTGATGTCGACGAGTGCGTGTTAATTAGTTGTATGTACCAGTATTGCTAAACTATCAATCTTAGACGTAACTTTTGTAATTCGACGATTTATCCAAGTTCCGTAGCTGTTTCTGTAATAATGAGAAGCTAACCATCTTATACATACTGTTGTCATTTGGGAATAAACAGATTTAGTTAAATTTTTAGAATAGTGCAACACTGTTTTTTTTATCTTTACACTATATTGGCATTTAACAACAAAATAAAGGTATTGATTCCTCTGCTCTATCATGACTCCTTGGGTCTGTCGCCCTTTGTCTCTTCTCGCCTCATCATTCCTACTGGTGATGTATGACCCAGGTACCAAAGCTCTTCAAAGTCGACGCGCCGAAGCCCCTCTGCGAATTTCTAGTCTAGCTGTCCTGTCTTATCTTATGCTGTCCTGTTCTACCCTATCATTATACCAAGTTAGCAATTTAAAATCAGCTTTCCAAAAGAAATGTTAAACAAATACGCCTAGTATTGATGGGCTTACCCATGTTTTACGAGCACTAAAATTGGAAATTTGGTACCCATTACAGATGGGTTTCCAAAGCAAAAAGTTAACGGCTATTGGAATTCAAACTACAGTACCTGAGCATACAGTGGAAAAATCAAATAGTAGTTCATTTCGTCAGATCAAACAGATTAAAGTTTTTAGACTTCGAAGTCTTGTTCTTTTAGAGCATACAGAGTGTAAGGGAAGTCATTACATATATTCCTTCAAATATGTGCTTCATAGAAGCATTACAAACAAAATGTCTTAATGCATTTTGTTCTTTGATTAGCCGATTTCGAACAAACTAAATAGTTTTTGTTCCAAATTGGATGCGTAATTCCACAAGAATGTACGGAGATAAGTTTGTTACTTGTAAAATGCGTAGAGTAACTTATTTCTGACATTGCTTCGGTAGTAATTATGGGACATTACATAGTGTTTCAGAATAATTAATCATTTAAAAGACGTAAAGGAATTCTCGGAGCGCCTTTTTCAGACGCGAGGAAAGTCGACAAAGTTGCGTTGAGGTTGGTCAGGGAATTGACCTGGTTTCTGGATGTAAACACCGTCTCTTTCGTCTGATGTTTTGGCAGGTAACGGTTGTGATTGGCCTACATATGCAAGGAGACCTTCACGAGACGCTTGGTAGTGACTCCTGTTTGTTTATGTACTGAACCAGTGAAAGTGACACACACAATCGGTAGTGTCGACAGCTTGTTTTCGACAAAACCATCTCCGCAGGAAATGCTCAGAGACAAAAACGTAAGATACAAAATGTGTTCCAAATGTCGAGATCTATCACTGGTTTAAATTGATGTAATGAATTCCCTTCCATATATTGGAGCGGACATTCAGTGGGCTTTAAATACCTTCCTCGGTTTTATCAAGCTGGAATATACATGTAGCCCGAAGGTCTTTCACTGTCTAATGACATTTCACGAATGAGATTTATTATTAATTTTAAAATACACGGTTACACATTACTCTGATAAATTGAAGTTGACAGCAGTTATGTAACAGAAGCATTTAATTTGTGGTATTTTTGCCGTATGTGAATTAATTCATTTATTGAGTTTGAGCTAACTGACCTGGAAACTCCCCGGACCTTTATGTCATTGAACATTTGTGAACTAGGCTGCAGAACAGTGTTTTTAGAAATCCCATGTCGCCCACAAGAGAATAGTTCACTGGAAGGGAAAAGGAACTATGGGTAAACATCTCACAACGTATTCCTATTTTAGAAAAGTAAGTGTACTGGAAATGTTAAAGAAATAATAAGGAATATCTCCGAAATAGTCCACCACAGAAGAAGTATTTTGGTATAAGTTGTGTTGTTTAGCAAGATCTACATTTTGGTGAAGTAAGATTTTGCCTGTCTCTTACGAATTAGCAGTTATCCAAAACGAAGAGGACTTCTGAAAATTCAAGATATATATTGCATTTGTCATTAAAATTGTTTAAAAATCATCAGAACAATTTCTGATTAAATCAGTTTTTGAAAAATATTCCACATAAAGTTAGTCTGCGATGGAGGTACTTTATTGAAAATTTGCAACTTTGGAAGAACTTAAAGTCTAGTATAACCAACTTGTCATGTTTCAGTTATGCTATACATACACGCACACACACACGATCATTTTTTCTGGAAATATTTCTTTTTTTATTCAGCGCACTTCATATGTGTATTTACACCGAAATCTCGTGATCGAGTTTTTGGGTACTCTGTTGGTACAGAAAACGAATTTAGTAAACTGCAAGGGTATCGTGACTTTTAAGGAAGCATTGCAAGGTTCCCCTTCTTTACCCCTCTGCAAGAACAACAGTATTCATACTACTGGCTGGAGACAGGTATAATCAATGACATGAAAGGAAAGTATTGATTCTTTCTGGTCGTTCAGTAAATCGTTACTCATTAAGCTACAACTGTTGCTTGACTGAGTAAGCGTAGGATTTCACGGCCGGAATTGATAATTATAGAAGAAACTTCCGGGCTGCTTTGCCGTGATCTGCTGGAGTAACTATGTCCAGATGTTTCGTCCACAACTGCGGTGGACATCATCGGTGGAATGGGCGAAGTCTTCTCCGTGAAGGCACAGTTGCGTTTTTAATTCACAGCATGCCGTATACATCAGAAGCTACACGTGGCCAGATTACATTGGTATATGGCAAATTTCTGCAAATTTCAGAAACCGTGAAATTCACAGAAATGTAATTAAATTTAATGCTCATACTGTTTGTACAGCTACGGCGCAGTGAGGCCAGTGCGTTGATGTTCAGATGGTGCTAGCGGCCGCACACGCAGTTTTATAGTTAAATGACATCCATAGCTATTCAAACAGATACAACATATTTTCAATGGGTTTCCAGTTGGTTTTAGCCGTTCGAGTTGGGGTACTTCCCTTGTAAGTTCCTCCTGGGTACGCTGTAGGGAAAATAGCAAGTCATCAAATATTTCTACAAACATATTATTACGTAATATGAAAAGGGATAGTGTTATTTTGCTTGTTTAATTCAAAACTGAATTAAATGAATTAATTCAGGTATCGGCAAAGGGGTAAACCAATCATTATTATTTTAATCTACTTCAACATAACTCTGGTAGAGGAAACGCATTAATGTTACGGAATTTTGTGTAGTGATCAGTTTGGTTTGCATTAAAAGCAGGCAGGGTGAAGCGAATTCTAGGAAATAGTCATAGAAGGAAGATTAACTGTTTATATGGCAGGGGAGGGCGTTACCGTTTGCATGTTTGTGATAAATGCAAGCGCGGCCACTGACAGTTTTATTTACCATCATGATACGGAGCATTAAAATGTCCACCCAGTTCCTTTGGCTTGGCGATATTAAATATTGGCTATAAACTGCTGTCTGTATTAAATACGTTAATATATTGTTTAAGCTAAATAAAAGCTCTTCAGGGACGGGTAGCCATGCCGCGCAATCTAAAACAATAAAACAATGATTAGATGATAAATTGTATGAACATTTTTAAACGTGAAAACAAGGAATCTTAATGCAAGAGGAAAATAAATGGATATACAATTGCCAATATGAAATTCACTAAATTCATAACATATCACACTGAGACGTTTAGATGTAGTTTTATACAATAAGTGTGCCCTGAGTCACAAATTTCGTGAACCCTTCGTGGAAATTTTTGGAAAATGTTGTGAAACTTAGAATTTATTTAAAATATTTGAATTTATTTATTTTAGAGGACTACAATTAAAGACGCAAACTTGTGAAAGGAAAATTTAATTGTGGATTAGATTGTCTTAATAAAATAAGTTTGTTTTGCGTTATATTAAACTAATTAAACAAGTTTGCTAAATTCCTAAGATGGGCTGGCAGTGTTAAATCTATTAAATGTAATGAGGGCGTTTTTCAAGCCTTGAAAACGTACGCATTGTGTTATGCAATAGTATATTATGCAACGATACTATAATGGTAGTAATTAAGACGCTAGTATGTATTAGAAAACGTTTGAAGCGAATTTAATAATTTTCATACGAGTGTCTTAATTAGCATTGCAGTTAAGTTTCATACCACAATTTAGCTCGACTATATAACTAATTTTATAGTTAAAATATTGTAAAATGCTGTACACTCACCAGGGACAATGACTTACATAGTTCTGCGCAGGCGCTAAACGATCGATTCTTTTCAAGCACGTCACGGCTGCATAATGAAAATGATAGCCTTCGAATGCCACGTAACATTGAAAAATAGAAGGCAAATTGAATATATTGGTTTTCAGACGAAACTTTATTGCTGTGTATAAGTTATTTATTGTACATTTAGTGCAATATTCCTGGAGGTTGATGCTATATTGAGGTAAAATTTTTGTAAGTTGCATCTCACTGTCAGTAGAGTCCGACATTTTAGCGTTTTCTGAACTCGCGCTAGTTGCGTTTCGAGAATTAATCGATATTGCGCTATGCCATTGTTGCATGGGAATTCTCTGAATGGTGGAACACCTGTCCTTTAATGCAAATTGAATTGTCCGATTGGATGAAGACCAGACCTTTAATGAAAGTTTGAACTTAAGGAGGTCCATTAAGGATCGCTATCAGAGTTATAATAATGAATAAATTTGGATATGGTGGACCATAAAAGGCTTTACAGTTCATATCATGTCATATTACAGGATGAACCAAAATCTAGATTGAGGTAGCGGACAAGGAACTACAACAGGGCAGCTAACATTGGTCATTTTAACCCTCTATTCATGAATTATTTTGTTACATATTCCACTCTTCTTCTAATTCCTAAACCGGTTTAGGTATCCCTGTCACAGGCATCTTAAAGAAATTCAATAATGATCTTTAAGGCACCAAAAAAAAAAAAAAAAAAAAAAATGGATTTGCCAGTCAATCAAAGCCGAAAGTCTTGCATTCGAAGTTTGAATCCCAAAGACTGAGTGTAATGTGCGCGAAGTAAAGGATGGGGAGGGCCGGTGTAGAATAATCGGTGTCAAAGTGCAATGGTACGCTAGACGATAACAAGCTTACATGTAACTGTAGTTGCACGGGTATTGGTTTTTTAAATACCACAATAATACTGAAATAAATTAACACATGCATTATATAAAATGGCTAGATTTAGTTTTATTTTGTTATTAAATCTCAATATAATATGAAAGTAATAAAAAGCGCCGTTAAAATATTCTAAAACACTTGACTGAAGTCCTTGTTGCAAAATGAGAACATTATGCATTAGAGGGTTAACGCCTTCTACGAGTAGTTTCTTAAGGAAAATATGATTACCTACTTAATTATACCTATTTTGATTATAAAATATCATAAATCATTTAAAATAAGCCATGTTATTAATACCAAACCAAGTTCACTACACTTTTTTATAATAAATATACAGTTTATCCAACTTCTTCCAACCCAATGCATCAAACACAATAAACGACACTCTTCTTGATAATAACAGTGTAAGAATGGCGACACCTATGAAACGATTTGCGAAAGCTTCACTTGAAAAGGCATATAAAATTAATTTCTAATTTTAATCATTGTGTGTTTAATAATTGTACATTTTACGCTTCCCCACTAAATTTTGTTCAAGCTGGATAATCATTATTTAGCTGAAAATGAATCTAAAAGACAAAGCATTTGCTGTTTATATTAACTAACTTTAAATTAATTATGGTTTATTTCATATAACCTTGCTTGCTGACATGCAACTGTTAAAACTAGCTCTTAATTCTTATAGCCAAAGAGATTTAGCAGTAAACATATATATTTATAATAACCCATTAAACTTCAGAAGGCCTTGTTGCGCAAAAGAGTATTTAATTTGTGATGCCGGGTATGTTGCACAACTAAGAACAGTCGACTGCACACCAGGCCAGTGAACAAGATCAAGCTTCCGAACGAACACGTGACTAAGAACAATGAAGTGGCAACACAAAGGGTTTCCAGAGCCTTCGAGAAAGACCTGGCTACATCATCGCTGGTGCATTTGTGGAAGTCGAGAAAGTTGTGACGTCATTCTCGCTATATAAGGAGGCGAGGAAACAGGAGAGTTAGAATTACCACATGAATTGGTCAGTGTGTTAGTGAGTGCGAGGCAGCTGTGCGTGTGTCGTCGCGTAGTGAAGTGGGTTTAACGGGCGTCAAATGATTCTATCGTGGAGTTTGTTCATTAGAGTCAGAGAAAGTGAAGACACTGAAAGGAGTGAGTCAAGTTTACGAGAAGTAAACAATTGTGAGTTGTAATATCACGAAGTTAACGTAGTAGAAGATAACTGTATGTTTGTGCAAAAGTTTGGAAGAAAATGAACTGAGAAAAAGGTAATTGGACTGATTTTGTCGTAATATATTCCGTAAATAGTCTTTTCTAGAGTTTTATTAGCTTATGTTCTTGTATTATTTATTAAAATAGTCAAACTTCTAATGATCTGATGGAGGACGTGCAGATTGGTTGTACAACCAATGTAACGAATACATGGGAAAATACTGCATACGTCGATTTGCCTGAAAATCACGGGCCACTTTCCGTGAATCAGCGCTGTTACATTAGAGGGATAAGAGCGCATTATATATGATTTAATTCTCGGTAATGTGGATGAAACCTCCTCCTCTTAGTGGCTGTGCTTCAAATTACTAACTGGTTTTGTGTATATCACATTACATACAAATTAGCCTGTGGATAAGGGCATAATACTGATGAAATGCTGCTTTTAAGTAAGAAAAAACACCAAATATAATCACCTTACCTACCACATTAAATGAACGTACATTGTCATGAAGTTATAAGTACATAACACTTCATTTGTGCCAAAAATATATGCATTAGGGTTGTTTTGTTTGTGCTGGGGGGTGGCGGCGTAGGAGGCGTCGATAGCATTACACTAAACACGCAACACAGGCACACGTACAATGGGAAGCACAGGAACCAGCCCTGGAAAAAACTCTGATGTGTTGCACTCACACGACTTTCTCTGCTCTTGTATTAACCATTCTTACAAACTCTTACTCCTATATCTTCTTCGTGTTAGTTGACATAACTATTTGTACAAATTATCTTACTGCTTATTTCCTTGTAGGTAAAAGGAAAATATGGGAATACAGTACACATTGAGCAATAGTCAAAACGTTTAAAACTTTCAAATTCCGCTCTCTTTGCACAGTTAACATATAAAAAATGAATAACGATGTTCCACTTCACAGAAGTATAAGTTCTCCAAAAGTCACACAAATGACAACTCTATAAAAGAAACTTTATTTAGATATAAACTGTGTGCTTTAGCAATATACACATTTTCTGTATAGTGAGATTTGGTCTATCTCTTACGGCTTAGCAGTTATACAAAAGTCATCCAGAGTAAATACGTCTACAGGGGCTATAGCCAGAAAATTCAAGATATACATTTCATTTGTCAAAAATATCTTAAACATATGGCATTTTAATCAAAATCATCAGAGCCATTTTCAAGAAAATAAAAAGTTTCGAAAATATTTCCATTTAAGGGGTAAAGCAATTTTCTTCAATATCTTCGTGTCGCATCCTTGAAAGGCTTCTTTTGGATTCAGGGGGGCTCAAAACATATATTTCCGGTGAAACCTCGACATATAATTTTTGGGTGGAATACAATACTTCCTCTAGTTTACATAGTAAGAATGATTGAGTGCTTTACGAGAGCATATTCCTAAGTCCCACGTCGTATTGTAGTGCGGTTTACTCAAGTTGATATTTCCAACATGCTACTAAGATTGTTGATATTTTCTGTTCCATATGTAATCATCTTTGGACACAAAAATAGGCTGCGTTCGACCGACGTTAACATACGGAACAGAGACTACAGACGTTTTAAAATCATTAGACTCAAGAATAGTTTGCGGTAAAAATCGTTGCTAATGCTAATATTTAAAACCTTATGAGAATGCATATCAACCAGTTTTTATCCTAAATGTTTATTATTCCACAAAGAACACCATTGCTTTACTAATTTTTCTTCGTGAAACGTCATTTTTCCAACATACCACTTCAAAAGATCTCAAAGGAAATCAGAAGGGGGAAAAAAAAACGCTTAGTTTGATCGACCCATGGGACTTGACCCCGGAACCTCCAGAATACCGGCTAGAGACATTAGCCCCGAAGCAAACCATTCGGTTGATCCCACTGTTACTGCTATTTGAGTGCTATCAAATACTTTATGATTAAGTTTGTAATTGCCGAAATTTACAGACAAATCGAAATATTATTTTTTTAGAGTCAATAATTCTGATGATGTAGTGGCATCGCAGATAACAAAAGCATTCCTGTGCATCATATGGCCTGATGGGTTTGCATTCACGAAACCGTGCTTACCTGCCCGCCAATGACACACAGCCGTGTTGTTTGCATTCTTTGAATTGACATTGGTTTGACTGTACATAAGTTGAATAATAATTTCTATGCCTGATGATGCGAATAATTTGGTCTCACTTGCATGAATATTTCAGAGAAAACGTTTGAGATAAATATCGTGGTAGTTGTACATCTCAACGCTGCAGGTAGTTTACCCACCCCTTCCTCTAAAAGATTAAGTCACTAATCATGTTATTGGACTAGCTTGTTTGTGTCAATCTGTTTATATTTAATATTTGGAAAATGTTCTTTTATTCTGGTTTCGAAATGAGGTTTATTTTACCAATGTGAACCCCGACTCTATTTGAGCAGCTAAAACCTCAATCTCAGATTTTTTATAATTGGAAATTTTATCCTAGCATAGTTTCTATATTATATGTATTTTGAGGAATCAAATTTATTCCATGTTTTTAAAACATTTTGTACAATTCTTATTTGCCCTACTGGCAGACCACATGAAATAAATCCAGAGGTTAAATTATTGAAACCATTAAGTGGACCCATAGATTTAATGGTTTGGGGACACATATTCGTTTTCAAGCATAAGGGCCACATAATGAGGTTTGAAATACCGCCGATTAATTCTTTCAAGAAATTTGTTTTGCTTTCAGTAGTTGGTAATACTATAAGAAAAAATACGTCACCTAGCGTCCGTAACATGGCCACCGTCATAGACAGAGGAACACTGAAAATTTGAATGAATAACTAACAAAGTCTTGTAAAGTATTCACAACTTAGCAAAGAAAGTGAAGCTTAATCAATAAATATTTGTGGTATTTGTTTGATAACGTAACACATTTAACATAATGTGGATAGAAAGATAAAACTTTGGAACAATAAGTTGCAGAAGCTATGTAAAAATGAAGTGAATAGAGAAACGCATGTGAATGTAAAATTTTCACATACATGAGATCAAACCAAGGATACGTAAATTAAAATCATGAGCTGACGTTACAGTCATGGAAAACATAATGGAGAGCAGTTTCACATCGTGGTGCAGCACGGTTTACACAAGTTGATATTTCCAACATGCACTGAGTTTGCTGATAGTCTCTGTTCGAAATGTTGTCTGTCGGACACACAAACAGACTGCTCTCCTAATGTGCCCAATAATTTTTCCATGGCTATATATACATTCAGTAAGTCACACACGTGAACACGCACTGGAATTCTTACCCATTCGTAAATTATTTGAACTAAATGCTGCTATTTACAACATTTAACAAATGTGTCACCACTAAGTAAACCTACTTTCCTACCAGCCTCAGCCAGTTCTGCCGTTTTAAAGCAAATCCCAGCTTAATGGCCCCCCATTCAAAGCCACAAATACGTCTGGTAATAATTTCTTTCTAACGTCTCCCGTTGTAGGCATGTTGCCCAAAATACGCATCCCGCCTTCTGGTTCCATGCACGCGAGTAAATCCGTCTGCCAGCATGGCCAACAAACTTACGAGCCTTCCATCCTCCCTGCCTAAACCATGCTATTCTGTTCATTTCCAAACCTAGAGTGTAATATTCTTTCTCGGTGACAGTGTTCCCTGATCCACTTGGCTTTCATGCTGTCTAGGGAAAAGTTGAAACTCCTGTATTCAGTGCTGCTAACCCAACTATCTGTATGCTTTGTGTATTTCATTGTAAGAATGTGTAAGAACCGCTTACTTTTATACATTTATTATAAAGACATGAAATGTAATCAAACTTCATAGCTCAATTGTGCCATTTAAATCTTATCTGGATATTGCTTTCCTTTTTATTAATTTTTCTACTACGTAGAGGAAGTATTGTATTCCGCCCAAAAATTCGATGTCGAGAGCTCACCGGAAATATGTTTTGAGGCCTTTTGAATTTAAAACAAAAAAAAAAAAAAAAAAAAAAAACAAAACAAAAAAAACAGCATTCTTACTTTCCCTACTGGTAAGTAGAAGTATTGTATTCCAACCAAGAATTTGACGCCAAGATTTCACCGGAGATATATGTTTTGAGACCCCCTTTATCCAAAAAAAGCATTTTTAGAAAAATATCCGTGTGTGTATATATGTGTGTGTGTCAGTGTGTGTGTCTGTGTGTGTGTGTGTGTGTGTGTGTGTGTGTGTGTGTCAGTGTGTGTCTGTCAGTTTGTCAGTCTGTGGACAGCATAACACAAAAACGAAAAGTTGGTTAAAAACCAAAGTTGATATTTAAGTTTAATGTCCTTCAAGGATACGACACAAAGATTTTGAAGAAAATAGCCCCACCCTAAACTACCCTTTACATGGATATTTTTCGAAAATTTTTATTTTCTCAAAAATGGCTCTAACGGTTCTGATTAAAATGCCATACGTTTAGCCATTTCTATGACAAATGCAATGTATATTTTTAATTTCCTGGGTATAGCCCATGCAGTCCTATTTACTCTACTTGACTTTTGAATAACTCGTAAACTCTACGACATAGACAAAATCTTACTGTACAAAAAATGTATATCTTGCTAAAACACACAATTTATATCCCAATAAATTTTTTTGTAGAATGAACCATTTCGGAGATATTCCTTATGTGTGTCAGTTCCGGAAAACAAAACTATCTGAAATCCGACATCGTTGTTCGCTGTTTTATATGTTAAGGGCGCAAAGAGAACGGAATCTCAACGCTTTTGAAAGATTTGACTATCGCTCAAATTGAATATTCCCCTTGCACCTACAAGGAAATAAGCAATAAGATAATTTCTGTAAATGCTTATCTAAGTAACACGAAGAGGATATAAGAATAAGAGTTTGTAGGAATCGTTAGTACAAGAGCAGAGAAAGTCATGTGAGTGCAACACATCAGAGCTTTATTTATCTGCACTTAAGGCTCTTTCAGATCTACACCAACAGTCAATAAATTGACTATTTCTAGACTTCAAGATAAGATATATCCAGAAAATGTATTCATTTAGCTAGCTGCCTTTTAACTACATTATTCCAACTAGTAAATCGTTGGGGCAACTTTCGCTTACATTTATTTCTCGCTTATCAGAACTGTCACAAAAAATTCCACCGCCTTCTCTAGCTTTGTATGAATAAAACACCGACAAAGTTAGCGAGAAGCGAGATTTGCTCAGTCCTGCCAAATGTGCAATAAATTTGGTTAATTTCGACACCTCTACATCCTGTCAGATAGCGGCGCTCAGGTTGGCAGCTATTGGAACGGAGATTAAACCAATTTATGTCTCTTGGCTTCTGCTATCCTCAGTTGCATTTCGGGACGTGTCATGCATCTCCACAAACGTTTAGTGAAGGAGGAAATTCCGTGGGTGGCAATTTTTAATATCTCACTTCTGGAAATAATGACAGGGCTGGAAATACTTATTATTTTGTTCGTGATATTAAAACCCTCATTCAATCACGTAGTTCAACCCTTAACTATGTCTGATTTAGTATGAAATACTAATTCAGTTTTAGTTATACCATATTACATTCATAAAACATTATATACTTTCCCCTAACAAATTATATACTTAGTGACTAAATAGCAGGTGAATTAAAAAATATATTACAACTAAAGGCCGGAGGTGTGTGCTTTTTTCCATAGGTATACTGCACATGGACTTAACTGTTTTCGCTCGCGCATGTAAACAACTGCAGGTAGGCACACGCTGGCCATGAAAACTGGCTCACTGCAGCACAACCCAAAAATAAACATTAAAAAGCAGTATCACTCCACGTCTGCAGCTCACTGTGAGAAGAAACAAAACAAGCGCGTTATACTACACCTTGACCTTGCGTCTACATACACTTGCAAGGCAATGCTTCACTAGTTTGCAGAGTACTGCGTTACGTTGTTTTCGACTCTTGCTTCTAGTGGCAGTTGTTTGCACATTTCATGGCCGTACAGCACTTCTGATGTCCAGCTAACCTGTATCGCATGCGAGCACGCATCCCTCCGGCCTTTACTTATAACAAACAACAAACAAAAATATATTTTAGAAGTAAAAGAGCAGACACTTTGATTGGTATTTGCGGACAGTGTAATGAAAATATTCCACCAATATTTCTTTATCTTCAAACTTACAATTTTAATTATTAGGAGTAGTATGTTTTCAGATCGATTAGTATTTAGGCGTGGCACAGAAAGCATGACAAGAGGAGGTCGGTCTCGAGTGGTGTACTGGAACCGAGCTCAAATGCTTTCAGCAAGTCCAATGACCTCACAATACCTAGAGCAGTAGCACACGCATTGAGGTGTGAAGCAAGCGGATAGTCTATATGACAGGCGTTGTTCATTTCGCGGCGAAGTTACGAGCATGGAAAAAACATCAGGTAATAAACTTTGTTATTTGTGGAAAACCGTAAGACGAACAGAAAAAACAATTTGCATACCGAGATGGATACATATTAAGGTGCCAGTTCACTCCTTACCGCCTGCATAGATTTGGATAGCTTACTTCCCTGTGCAGACAGGATGCTTTAATATCTAGCTCTAAAACTAAGGCACAGAGGGCGTTATTCATATTAAATAAAATAGATACAATTTTTGGCAACGCCATGGCCGAGGACTTACACCGTTCGCCTATTTCCGAGGGGGCCCGGGTTTGATTCCAGGAACCCGCATGTGCTATTCGTGGTCTGGGTGGGTTTTCTGCGGGTTCTCCGGTTCCCCTGCCACTCATTTCACCAACGTTTCCATCATCATAATCACCATATCTCTCCATTCATCCATTTCGCCTGCATTTCATATCATAATCTTCCTCGAACCTGGTGCTTGGCTAACCACCCGCTTCCAAGTCTTCACTCTCTTATTCCATAGGTTCGTCTGCTCCCGCAACAGGCATCTGGTCCTAGCATAGGGTTGTAAGTCGTTTAGGTGGTGTCAGTCCTCCGTACGGAGAGAGTAATCAGATAAAGAAGAAGGTAAAAATCCTAATTTAAATATTTAAGTTAACAAAACCAACGGTTCAGTATTTAGAGGTGCAGACTTATCTTGTAACGAAACATAATAGGTATATTAGTTCTTTAATTACCTCTGCTGCAGTATTTTCTTTTAGGATGCTATTCATAACAAAATTAACAGTCAGTTTACATGTGCGGCGTCATTCGTAGATCCCTTTAAAAAATACCAGAGCGAAATAAGATCAAAGTTTACAAAGTACCAATATTTCTTTACGGTTCGGGGAAGAAAAGAAGCTTTGAAACATAGGAAATGAGGTTTTTGAGATCTGCTGGGAGATATGCCTTAGATAAAAATAAGAAGTGAAGCGACAAGGGGGAAATTAACAGAGTAAAACAAGGTAGAACCGATTAGAAGCAACAGATACTCTTACAAAGAAAGAACAGCAACCGCATATCAAGACTTATGAACTATATACAAACCAGCGGATAAAAGACAAGATGGGCTCAACATTGCAACAAGAACATAAGATCCGAACAAACCTTATATGGCTTAATTTATGAATATGATCATTATGATGATTTTCACATTTACATAGGATAAATACGGGGTAACCTCGGATCTATTGCATGAATTGAGGGAACCACAGGATGCCAAGTTTCGCAGCTAGACAGGCCACAGTGACGCGCGGAAGTCCCTAACAAGTGCTGACATCTCATCTCGGTGCCAGGCGCAGTAGGCGTCATATGCTGCAATCACTTGCAATTTCTTTTTATCTCAATAGATGTCACCTGATATGTTTTTGATAATGCGTTACAAATATTTGTATGTTTTTGATAAGCCATTTTCGAAAAAAAAAAATCATTGTTCCAGATTAAATGTTTAATTCGACAAAAATGTATGAAGATAGTATTTTGTGATTTGTGAGTAGAGTAGCTTATGTCTGATACAGTTTCGGTTAGTATATAAAGATTCACAGGGTTTTTAAATAAGTAATCACTAAAAAGGAACACATTTTTGAAATGTAATGTAATTGTGAAGATCGGTAGTGCTGCAAACAGCTCGAAGGTAGGTTATACATCTGAACCGGCTTCCGAAACTAAATGAAAATTACCTACTCCTCTTCATTAGAGGATAGGTGACTAGCGCTGTAGGTTTCTGTACGTCCCTTTGGCAAACAAATAGCTTCAAACGTTGATGTGTTTGGCAAAACAACAGGTACCATTGGCATGGTATTAGCCTACCTATAACAGCATAAAATTAAGGAAATTTCTTTCAGTTACCCAGAAGAACCTAATAGTTGTTTCTATTTAAATATCACAGCAGATCAGTAGATTAACCTTTTAAGGTTAATGTTGAACGAGCTAATAAAAATATTCGTAAATTGCACTTTAGCTCACAATATCATCTTTTGAAGATTCAAATGCAATTAATAGGAGTTAGTGGACACGAAACGTTTGATTGTTTACTCTTTTTTTTATTTATTTAGAGTCGCTTTAAAAATTAAGTCATATCGCGACTATTCTATATAATACAGCAGTATAGAATAAACTTGTTACAATTATTTAACCAAAATCATGAAAATACTAATCAACAAATCAGTACAACAAAAATATCCTTCATATTATATTTTCGTATTTAAGTCTGTACTTTGAGAAATGATAATACCCTTCTGCAGTTGGATGGCGTGTTCAGAATGGTGGATAAGTCTCCAGTGATGTTTACTCTTATGACACACGATAATGAGAACGAAATTGAAATATGTTTACGTGACGTTCTATAACTGGGTTTGAAAGTAAGAGTGACATCCCGCTACCTGCAATGTTGCCAGCATGTCTGTTTTATGTTCTCAAAGAAACTAAATTGTCTCCACGGGAAGTGGGGTAGAAAAAAATTGAATTTACAAATTGTGCTCCAAATACTGAGATTTGTAACTCGTTTAAATTTGTGTAGTTACTTACCTTACACCCGGTTTAATAATACAATCCTAGTCTTATTTACGCTAAGTGAAAATTGCTGGATATAGGGCTTCTTAGCACCCTTAACAGCAATTTTAACTTCTGAACTTTGATATTAGCATATGTGCCTAATAATTCAGATGTTTCCCAGAGGTGTGCAGGGTAGATAATAATTTCCCTTCTAAGAAAGGAAGATTCATTTACCGTTGTTTAATCCCAGCAAACTACTAGAAAGCGAACTTAAGACTTAGCTAGTATTTTATCCCCTTGAGTAGGCAAGAGAGGAGAGAGGGTCGATAATGCAGAGTTCTCCCAGCTCCCCAAATGACTAGCAGAACAAAGCAGAAGAAAGTTGCATAAAGAAAAGGAGAAGCGAGATGCAACAGCACACAAGGGACGGTAGTTAAACGTGGTGCAGAGGGGTGTTGCCATATTTTCATAACGCTTTCTTTGCTTCTCCATTTTAGTGTTAAAATATTCAACACGCTCCTGAACAGAGCTTTGCTTTCTACGGAGGCCAGACATTTCCACAGCAGCTGCCATAATTATTTAATGCACGAGCCTCAAAATGACAAGAAAAAGCTACCTCCAAAAAGTTTTATGCCTCAAAATTCAATTTGTAAAAAAGGCATTTACGAAAAAGGGTGCTGGTGTATACCCATCCATAAATTCGCGCACCAGCTGCCTAGAATCCTACAGGGTGTACAAAAATGAGGACAGATTTTTCAAGTGGTGGTAAGGAACATCCACACAAGTATTTTAATACACCGAAATTTGGGTCAGAAATGGAAAATGTTGTAAACACAATGTTACGGATTACAAGTCACTGAAGTATGTAGTCTGCAATGGTATAATAAGCTGTCCTATTCTCGTCATTATTTCAATAGGGTGACCGTACATATTGATTTACACTTTGAAGGTCCTTTTCTGCCTCCTGTGCCACAAACTGGTAACCGCTTCACTCTGGCCAGCCCACTCAAGGTCATGCTCGTCGCTGTACAGTTTCCCCCTCCTGAAGGTAGGCTCCCCACCCTCACTCAGAGGAGGGGGACGGTTGTAAAACGGGAAGAAGTGACCTTGAGTGGACTGTTGAAAGTAAGAATACCATAGAGGCAGAAAGCATATCGTATTCTAGCCAGAAATTGTTATGTTGAAGTACTGAGTCCAAAAAAGCATCGTTTAGAAATAAAATAAATGTGTGCATGCATGTATGTGAACGCCATAACTCAAAAACCGAATAAATACGTACACCACTTGAATTCATATCTTCCAAAGATGCTACATGAAGATTTTAAAGAAAATACTTCAATTATATGGCAAATATTTACTTTGTGTGTGTGTGTGTATGTATGTGTATTTATTTATTTATTTATTGATTTATTGATTTATTGATTTATTGATTTATTGATTTATTGATTTATTGATTTATTGATTTATTGATTTATTGATTTATTGATTTATTGATTTATTGATTTATTGATTTATTGATTTATTGATTTATTGATTTATTGATTTATTGATTTATTGATTTATTGATTTATTTATTTATTTATTTATTTATTTATTTATTTATTTATTTATTTATTTATTTATTTATTTATTTATTTATTTATTTATTTATTTATTTATTTATTTATTTATTTATTTATTTATTTATTTATTTATTTATTTATTTATTTATTTTATTTTATTTTATTTTTCTTCAAAAATGGCTCTCAGAATTTTGATTCAGATAACATACATGTAATACATTTCTAATCTTATTTTAAGAAAACTCTTTCGATTGCTTGATTATCGTCTGCCAGCAACTCTGCAAAAATGACTGTAAGGACCTGCTAAACATACAGATATCTGTGCAAGGACCTGAGCCTCAACCTGTGATACAGAAATACCCTTATAAAGGTGACCACGTGCATGCAGATTGTGATTTATCTTTGTCTCTGGAGATTCCAATTCTCATGGTGATGGCAATGGATGATAACTATTTTGCTGCGAAATAACGCTTCAAAATCGAACCAACATCTGAAACTTAGTTTAAGTAACTTTAAACAACAGAATTGTCACATTTTATATTTTCATATTTAATTATCATAGTCTGTAGCCGTTTTGCGTCGTGTTCAATGAGAAAAGCTTTTCAAATCTCTCTAAGCAACGTTAGTTTTCACGATCCCTCATTGTTGTCAACATTACCAAATTACTATTGCTAACAAGATTATTTTTATTTAACTTAATATTTACAAACAGTTTTAAACAATTCATAACAGTTATTAATGGAACTAGTGTATAATCTGACTGATTGTGCCAGTCATTTTTACGAATGTCACACTAAAGAGATTATACACGTGTTACTAACAACGTTTTAAGCAATTTTACCACTATAATACATAAACATGATTAATAAATTTGCTAAATTAAAAATTATAATATATTCACAGATCACAGATGTATGACGTTGCTAAGCAGATGTTTCATTTGTTTCCTAATTTATAGAGCAAAATGGAAGGTGATTAAAAAACTTTTAAAAAACATCTGATGTGTTGCACTCACATGACTTTCTCTTCTTTTAAAGCTTTGAGATTCTGTTGTCTTTGCACACTTAACATATAAAAAATGAACAACGATGATCCATTTCGCAAAAGTTGTTTTCCGAAACTCACACACATAACAAGGAATATGTCCGAAATGGTTCACTCAACAATAAAGTTTATTTCGACATAAATTGTGTATTTTAGCAAGATCTGCATTTTTGTATAGTATGATTTGGTCTATCTCTAACGGTTTACTAGTTATGTAAAAGTGGTCCAGAGTAAATACGACTACAGGGGCTACAGCCAGAAAATTCAAAATATACGTACATTTCTTTTGGCATAAAAATATCACAAAAATATGACGTTTTAATCAAAATCGTTAGAGCCATTTTCAAGAAAATCAAAATTTTCGAAACATTTTCCATATAAAGGGTAGTTTAGGGTGAGGCTATTTTCTTCAAAATCTTCGTGTTACATCCTTAAAAGACTTAAATACGAACTTTGGTTTTCAACCTACTTTTCGTTTTTCAGTTATGCTGTCCAAAGACACAGACTGACACACACACGAACCTTTTTCTAATTTTTATTTATTTATTTATTTTTTATTTTATTTTATTTTTATTATTATTATTATTATTTTTTTTGATTCAGGGGGTCTCAAAACAACCGGTGAAATCTCGACATCCAATTTTTGGATAGAATACAATACTTCCCGTACTTACCATTAGAGAAAGTAAAAATACGTTAGTTTGCGAGAATGACAATTTCAGTGCAGGCACACATTGGAGAAAATTGTTCTGGCACGTGGCTAACGAAAAAGACAGGCTGGGGTGCGAACTGCAGTGACGGAATTCGCCTTGCCTGGTCATGGCACAAATAAGTAGAACCACAATCGCCTAATACATCCATATACTAAACAACCAAAAAATTGCTCGTTGAGTTGATACAAAGAATACGGTTTTATCATGATGGTATACAATGTTGGCCATGTATCAGAATACCATCTTTTTCGTTAGCTACGTTCTGGCGATGATTATGCCATTGCCATTTTGTTGCCATGGTAATTACGTCATTCATTTTCTGGCGCTGGTGCCAGAAACAGGAACATTTTGCACGATTTGTCATTACAATAAGCTGTTTTGTTATAATTAATTTAACAACGTAATTTCCGTTCTATTTCGCTCCTTTTACATAAATAATATCTCGTAACAAATTCACCTGAAGGCCTGAACATTATTATCGGTATAATTTTTAGTTACTTCAAAGCAGTAACTTCATTTGTCGTGATTTCTTTTAGCTGGCACAATCTGCGGATAATTTCTCCTCCTAGTTACAGCGATAAACAGAAACGTTTAACTTATCAGCAGCACTGCTCATGTTTAATTAAAGCTTATTACTACTGCAATGAAACTTAATTAACACACTTCCATTATACGTGCAATCATGTGCTACTTTGACACCTGTGTATGTGAAAACAAAGCGGAAGAACGGAAAAGGAAGTGAGGGAAAAAAAAAGCAACAAATTTAAATGTCAGTAAAGAACATAAAACAATCAGTGCTACCGAAAGAGAATGCTAAAAAATAGTAGAACTAATAATTCATTGAGAAAAAAGGGATAAATGCTCCAAATGCGGGATCCCAGATTTAGATCAAAATAAAGATTGAAATACGGGACAGTTGGTAACCTACCGTGTTTGTGTCCTGTTTTTTGCTTACCAGGGCCTCCTGTATGTGACCTTTCCTTATCTGACAATCTGAATTATCTGACGTACCAACGCCAGAACAAAAGCTAAACTGCAACAAAACACATTATTTGCCAAACTGGAAGAAGCTCCCAAGCGGTGATTATAAACGGCGAGCATAAATTAAACCAAAAGAAACCATTCATTCTAGCTTAAGTGCAACGTATCGCTGGATTTGAGGATGAAGATTGGAAGAAATCGAAGTTGAAGGATGATGATCAGTATGAAATAAGTGACGAACAAATTGTTGTGCTTGTTCATTGGGAATGAGAAGGTCAAGCACCAACTGTTGAGCCTCGCAGAATTTCGCAGAGCCATGTAGTTAAATAAATTGAACAAGAAGAAGAAGCTACGGGAATCAATATGTTGCTGAAAAGAATGGCGAGAGCTTAAGGGCAAAGAAACCGTCAGGAAAGCAGACTACGGTCAAAATGTTCTTTAATCCGTCACATGACTGATGATTGACTAAGTGTGTATATTTAACTTCAGGCAATTCTGTAACTAGGTTGATTGTTGAGAAGGCCAAAACGTTTACTTTGGAATTTGTTATGCCTTGGGATGATGATGTCCTTCAAGGAGTTACATGGAGATTTTAAAAAAGAAAATCCACTGACCCCAAACTAGTTTCGTCACGTTTAACCAATTTTGACTTTCTCGATGGCACTAAAGATTTTTGTTTAAGTTACCATATGTTTAAGATATTTTCTAGAAATAGCCTGAGAAGTCCTCTTTATTCCGAATAAGTTTTGCATAAATGTTAAGCCCTAAGAGAGACAAAATCTTACTGCAAAAACAATGTATGTCATACATGTTTACTGGAGTTAACCATTTCCGGGATATTTCTTATTATTGATTGAATTTTCCATTTATGCCCTTCTTAATGGAATTCATTGGTTGAGCCTATTCCATTGATCATGCAAAGAAAATGCAATTTCAAAACCATAGCAGTTCTTGTAAGATTTAACTGTCGCTTAAGACTACAGTATTTCCCGATCAAAATTGGACCTAGAAGAAAATATGTAGTAAAATGGATTCTATCAATGTCTATCTCATTCGTAAGGATAGTCTATACCAGGATAGAGAGACTCGTGAGATTGCACACATCAGATTTTTGCTTATTATAACGTGGTTCCCCTAGTTTCCATCCTGACTTACCTCTTATCTCCTTCCCGTGAACAATTTTATTGAAAGTGGAGGAAACACCCTTCTTTACGCATCTTCAAAACCCCTTCATTAGACTATTTTCAATGCCGTCGATCCCATGCCCTCACTGGCTGAAGTACCTAGCTTTGTTGTTTCGAGGTGCAGGGGATTGTGGTTCGAGTCCCGCCTCAGGCATAAGTGTTTGTGTGTTCATAACTATGCGTGTGTGTGTTCCAAAAGGTTAACAGCTTAGCTTTCCTACGTCGTGTTTCGAAGAGTACAGTTAACCACAAAGTTTTTCGTGGCACAGATGTATGCCATTGCCAGTGTTTTAACGAGAGATAATGAAAATGACAGCAATTTAGACGAGGGATAAATCCGGGAATAAGAATATACAAGCAAATTAAGTGGCATAGTTACAGATATTGATAGTGTAATACATATGGTTGACAGCATTGAAAGTTTGATAATTTTCTTCGTAGTTATTGTATTCTACTTCGTTCAAAGTCTTTTGAAACAGTGGAAAGAGGAGGTAAGGACATTGAGTGGCCGGCGCGTGTATAGGAACCAAAACAACCCAGGCAGAGTTGCAAAGTTTATGCAGGCTTTCAGACACGAATAGTGGCACACAACACAGATTGCACAAAACTCTTAAACCTGTATAAATATGTGCCGGCCGTGGGAAAAAGGTAATGCACGTGCTAACTCTAAAGGAAATTCCTCGCCTGTAGGATGTAGAAAACCATATGGCACACATTCAAAATGTATCCAATTACTTTTTAAAAAGGGACGGCAAGTGTGACTCGCCGATTGCACGTACTATGGTTGCAATGGTATTTCCAGAAGTATAGTAATAAGAAGCATTAAACTAGATAATTATTAAGAAGTATGGAACTCCAACAAAGGCGAAATGTGATGAAAACAAACCCATTCGTGAATTGATGGCTTCTTCATCGTCTTTGGAGGATGAAGAACAAGAATAAAACGAAATTATAGAATATATAGAGCACTAAGATTGAGTAAATGCCAAATATATATCTATCTCACTGTAAAAGTTTCGCTTTTGTGCTTGTATTTTCTTCTTTCGTTCTTTTAGTGGGGGTCGTACGTAGTACCAACTGTGTTGACATATATTTATATAATTACGAGAAAGGAATAAAAGCAATATAGTCTAAGTAAAATGATCACGTTCTGCTGTTTTTATATAAAATGTATTTATCGTCCCAGGGTGAGAATATGTTGAACCAATGCCAATTAGTGCATTAATAAACAAATATATAAAGGTTGATCATGTAAACAATACAACAGGAGTACGAAAGACGCAAATGTTGTAACAGCGCATTTTGCTATCGCAGTGTGCCAGCACGCGTAAATGACCTGTGGCACGAGCAGCCTGCTGAACAAAGTATACTTCAACACAGAAACATAAGAGCAACGTACACAACGTCCGACAGTCGTTTCTACTTCTGCGTGCCAGTGCTCCAGGAAAGATGAGTAAGTGACTCGCATCTAACCGCTCTTTAAAAATGTCATTTGTCAAGAGCTAACGCGCGACTTGCAACCACGCCGTTGCCCAATGTTTTCAGCAATTGCCGTAGATGCTCCTAGTGTTTGCTATTACTACAAGAATAATCTTCACTCGTTTTGGGGGGATGATGCATATCCAAACACAAAATAAAAATCTCAAAGATGTAGTCTAATGTCCCAGTTTAGACTATAGCAATGACAATGTAAAGAAAACTATTGTTTCTGTAAGTGTTGGTGATAATTTCAGCTCTAATGAGTTACATCTACAATATAATTATGAAGTTAACGACTTATCCATGACAATAGTAGTAACCGTTGTTGTACTGTAGCTTCCCGGGAAATACAGCGTATCGGAGGAGAGCACCCAGCTAGAAGGTGTGGAATACTCGGGAAGGGGATGCAGATTGCGGTGACATAAAAAAATCGAGTAGCGCTCCTGCCTGTGCCTTGGATCATTTTATTCTAGCCTAAAGACTTAGAATCCAGTCTGAAAATGTCATTACTTAATATGTGATCGTAGAATTAAGGCAATGAAGAAAAGATATATAAAAAAGAAGGGGAGTTGTCAAACAAGGAAGGAATGAAAGAGCAGTGAGGTGATGGGGGCTTAGGAGCGATGGTTGAAGAGGGAAGTGAAGAGGAGGGGAAAAAAAGACGTGAAGAAGAATGGTGTGAATGAAAGAAAAGAGCTTTAGGATCAAGTGTTTTTGGATTCTATGGTAAAATGTGAGGTAGTGTAGAATAATTAAATGTTAGTTTTTGAAAAATTATTGAGCTATTAATTTTGTGTTTTGAATATCAATTGTGTAAATAGTGTAATTATGAGGTAATTGTAAATCTAACTATCAATTGAATTTTGATGAAAGTAACAGAAAAGTAATTGAAAATGTAAATGTACAAATCACATTTTATATTTAAACACCTTGTAAGCTTAGATTACTTGCTGTATTTCTTGACATTAAGTAGTTGAAAATATTAATTGTCAGGTTTGAAACTTTAGAGGGTGAAACGTTAAATCAGATTTTAAAATGTCTAATGTATGAAGTAATTATTGGACTCCAGTAGCTGGAGTTGTACAAAGGAGTACACAGTTACTGGAAGGCAGTTTTTAATGATTAAATTTGCCTTTTGTTTTTATTTAACTAAATGTATGAAGATTTTAGAAAAGATGCCCTAGTTAGAGCTAGGTATCACAACAAAGCTGTTACAGCACCTGGATATAAACATATGTTGTGGTTATCGGTGGGCTCGAACCCGGGAATATCTGTGGCCGGGAACCAGAGCTGACACGCTCTAGCCCAATGCGCCACGGCAAGAGTAAACTGTCGATTACTCGGGGTAATGGATCGGGGTAAGTGTACCAAAAACAGAAAGATACGGATAATACGAAAACCTGTAATTTAATCATTTTCAAGTATGATATACATAAATGGGAAATTAGTTTTAAAAGTCTTATTTTCAAGCATGAACTCTTTGTTCAAAAACATACAAATTATGTGCTGCTAAGTCAAATCACATGAACATTGGCGCTATGGGTCTATTTATTTCTTCAAATCTGACGCTCTGCTTCTGAGAGGGGCTGACACTTTCTAACGAACTTTGAATTTCTCTTATAGCAATGCCATTATACTGAAATCCCTTGTGCCCCATATAATCTAGAAGAATGTCAGCTCATTGCAATGCGATACGAGCCTAGAATAGAGGTGCCAAAAAGTGACACCGTGGGGCACAGACATCTTTTTCCACCTCCCCTCACGTTGGCTTAATGACAATGGCGTGGCTGTGTAGGGTAAAGGTGACTCGCATAGATTAATATGATACCCCTTTGAGTTATTTCCTATAATACTCCAATGTTTTCTAGTTTTCATTACAGTATGATTAATTTGCTTTTGTGTGTTGTTTCCTTAATTAATTCTGTGTCGCTCAGCTTTTATTTACTGCTGTCATGAAAAATTGTGTCATTGAAGCCTTGATACTCCATGCTACAAAACCTGTTCAATTCTGAGATTGCGAATTTATAAGTCGCACGCGAAAAAAGTTCCAAATGCACTGCCTGTTCATCAGCTCAAGGTCTCAGGGGACTGAAGGGGAGAGGACAGACATTCCAGTGTAGTTTTGTGATCAGACTTCTGTAAACTTCCTATCACATGTTGCTCTGCTGATGACGTTTCCAACTTAACTTCAATGTTATTCGTGCTATGTTTAATCGTCGCTAATTTCTGTTAATTTCAGTTGTAAAATCGTACTTGTCACTAGTTTTATGTTGAAAGTAGTGTTAAAAGTAGATAAATCTCCGCCTAGGAGATATGTGAAATCTGTTATGATATTGTGGCTGCTTAACAAAGGGATTCAAAGTGACAGTTCTATGCCTAAAACAGAGCTTAATAGGATGATTGAAACAAACAAACCTAAAGAGGCTCTTAAAGCGGCACATTTTTGGTTTTATTTGGCTACCCACACTGTCGATTTTCTCCCATGCATGCGTGATCTCAATGCTATAGAACTAGCTTGGACCAAGATAAAATAAACACTTAAGGAATGCAACAGGTGACTTATTTTTACAGGATGTGTTGCTCGAGGATATATCATTTAAGACTAGAACAGACTGGCAGGGTTTTTGAAAAATATAGAAAAAAGTAGAAAATGATCAGTAGGAGAAAGACGGACTATTTGAAAATATCTTTTCATTATCAGATAAAGATACGCCATGAACTGGAAATAACATTTAAATTGCGATGTTTTGAGCGGGTTCTTTGCCTTAATCTAGCATGAATACACATTGCAAAGTTGACTCCATTATCGTAAGCGCGGTTAGAAACACGACACCTACTTCAGATATCGCTGTTTACCTGGAACTGTTTACTGACGTACTGCATTCCTGCCAGGAACCATGACCTGGTGCACAAACTGTAATTACTGGAAAGATACGATACAACTGCTATTTCACACAGGTGACTTCGAAACTGTTGACATTCACTCCTTCCATTCATTTTTCGCTAGTCCTCTGCCAGAGGACTCGCTTCAAAGTACTGACGTCATGAGCAGAAAATTTACTGGCGAGAAAGAACGAATAAATCTGAAATCCCGGTATAACTTAGAGCACAGTTTCTACGCTTTTAACCAGAACTCTTGACTACCAAAATAGGCTTATCACAAGTATGAAGGAGATTCGCATGTGAAGGGGATCGCGGTTAATACTCAGCGAGCTTACGTGGAGTAGGGCTTTCTGCACCAAGAGTAGTTTAGATATGCCCTGATTTTCACCTTCCTGTTGGTAAATTTTGCACTTCTGTAGTAAACACTTATAATGTAATCTATGTTTTCATCACACATTGTTTCCTGAAATACGAATCCCGAGAGTCACAAAGTTCATTTGTAACTAAGCATGCCCATTTTTACTTTCTCTACTAGCATAGTAAGGCAAGGAAGTATTGTATTCCACCCAAAAATTTGACAATGATTTCACCGGAAATATGTTGTGACAAAATGACAATTCCAATCCAATTTATTCTTTATTTTCTTCTTAATTGAATGCACAGCACCGTTCTCTTTTACTGACATAAACAGAGATATTGCAACTCACAACGGTTTTCTTCTTGTATTCTTCACTCGCTCCTTTCACTGTCTTTCTACACTTTATTTCTCAAACAGCTGACTGACGATGCAGCCACTCAATGCTACTAACGATACTTCACTGGCTTTACTTCGGCGACTCGTATCTCACGTATCTGTACACACACACATACACACACACGCACATACACACACACACACACACACACACACACACACACACACACACACACACACACACACACACACACGGCGATGACATAGCCAGCTTGAATTTCACCTTTTCTGGAACTTGTGCCAGCCAGAAGAATCACGAAGGCTCTCGCAAATCCTTTGTATTGCCGCATTGATTGTTGTCACATGTTTGCTCGCCTGATTAGTATGGGGCAGCCTGACTTGTAGCACCTGTTTTTTCACCGGCCAGTGAGGGAGCCCAGCCAGAGCCTTCTTTTGATGTGCGCCGCACAGTATGTTTTGGGTGCCCCTGAACCTAAGAAAAGTATTTTTAGAAAAATGTCGTTGTATATGTGTGTCCGTATTTTCAAAACCGAAAAATACCAAAGTTAGTGTTTAAATTTGGAGTCTTCCAAGAAAACTCCCTCCTGGACTATCCTTTATATAGAACATTTTTCAAAAACATTGATTTTCTCAAAAATGGCACAAACGATTTTGATTAAAGCACCATATGTTGACGATAATGGATTTTCTAAGAAGGTTAGCGAGATGTTCAAAATTGGAGAAATAGGAAATAATGTTATAAGAGAAAAAATTAATAATAGGAGCTCAATATTAGACTATGTAAGATATAAACAGGTGAGTTGATACGGACATATTAGAAGAATGAATGAAGATAGATTACCAAGAAAGATTTTGGAATGGAGTGAACCTGGAAGAACTCATGACTAGGGGAAATAAGAACTGGAATGGGAGCTAGAGGACTGGAAGAAATGGAATGGATGGGGCATGAAGATTCTTTAGACACAAAGATATGTAAACATAGAAACTCTCTATATAAATAAAATGTTTAATATATTTTAAGACAAGTGAAATAGTTATCTTGAATGTTCTGGAACTGTTTTCGGAACTCTTCATTCTGGATAACTTTTGCATATTTGATTAATCTTATGATGTAGAACAAAAACTGTCATCCTTCGTTGTCTAGGGATAACATGCTAGACTCGATTCCCAAGGTCCGAGGTTCATACCTGGCGAGTGATGGAGTCACATTTCGGTTGTAAAAATACTTAATATGGCTTCTTTCGGACAGGAGGTCCGCGTCGTAGATTTACGGCACGGAAAAGAGCCTCAAGCCTGACAAAGAGGCCTTTGAGCAAAGTCGAGAACCATAAAGCCTGGTTCACAATCACCGACAACGGCAACGATAACTAGAACGATAAAATTTAAACACATGTGTTCAAATGAGAGTGCTTATAAACGCGGGAAGATTTCCCGCGCGCCGGCAACGGGAAGGAAGACTTGGCCAAGTTTTAACTTATTCGTTGCCGTTATTGGGCATATGATCTTAGATTCATATTACCGAGCGGGATGGCTCAGGCGGTATTTTTTGTGTGCAGTGTTTAACGCCCGATTTTACTACTACGGCACCGCAGCCGAAGACGCTGATGATACAGGAAATGAAGATCGAGCACCGGTGGAATGAGTGTGTGCGTGCGCGCGCGCGCGCGCGTGTGTGTGTGTGTGTGTGTGTGTGTGTCAGTCTTTGAAGAGCATAACTCAAAAACGATTAAAAACTAACGTTGGCAATTAAGTTTAATATCTTTCAAGGATGTGACATGAACATTTTGAATAAAATTTCTCTACCCTAAACTACCTTTTAAACGACAAATTTTTGTAAAATGTTGTTTTTCGCAAAAATGGCTATAACGATTTTGATTAAAGTGCCATATGTTTAAGATATTTTCTATGGAAAATTAAATGTATGTTTCTTTTTTTTTAATTTTCTGGATACAGTCCAAGTATTTCTGTTTACACTTGATCACTCCTGCATAGCTGGAAAACTATGATGTAAGATATAGACCAAATCTTACTATACACAAAATATAGATTTTTTCAAAACATAAGTTATGTTCAAATGTATTTTCAGTGGAGTGAACCATTTCGGAGATATTCCTTGTTATATGTGTGAGTTTGGCAATACTTACACTTTTCTGAAGTGGAAGTTATTCACTTTTTTGTTTCTTGACCGAGCAGAGAGAAAGGAATTTGAAAGCTTTCATATAGCGAGCTTTAAAAAATTTGACTATCGCTCAAAACCTGCTGCATTCCCATATCCCCCTTGAACCTAAAATAAAATTAGGAATAAGGTAGTTTCTGGAAATGTTTATCTCTGCTAACATGAGAAAGATAGTAGAGAAAGTCAACACATCAGAATTTTCCAAGTGAAGCTTCATATGCGTTCTTTAACTCAGTACAGGTATTTCCCTCACTTATATTACAAGTTATTTACTGTATTCTGAATGCTACAGGTTATACCCGAAAACCAAGTGTTTAATAATTCTGGACGGCTGTCATACATTGTATGGAATCCTTCACTTTATTGTTCATAGTATCTAGCGTTGTCCGCTAACGTTAACATAAATTTATCCTGAAAGCGATGAAGTCACATTGCATCAACCAATTATGGATGATTCTGTCGCCAACTATTTGAATCGTGCATCCTCAAAACGGAACTTTAGCTCTTCTGTAGCTCTGCAACTGGGAAATGAAATTTTATTCCTTATGGAAGGCTATAATCTGACGTCTCGTGGCATCAACTTCGTCAAAATCCTTGTTTCTTTTCCACTGTGTAGCTGACATTTTTTTATTTGGATTGCGGGTAAAGCGATTTCATGAGCATTCAATTTCTTAAATATGAAGTTCAGAAGACAAAACAAAGTATTTTTTATCACTCAGTGGTGCATTCCCCTCGTTTTGTCCAGGACTGGAGAGGACAGATAGTGTCGGCGTGACCAGCTTACGTTCAGCGTGTGACGTCACAAGGGAAGAGAAAATAGTTTCAAACATGCGGGATGCAACAATATAGAAAGACAGGAAACATGAGGTATTAATAACACAACTACCCTTAGGTTGTAATATTAATTCTGTCTGTTCTAATTACACAATTGGGCATTCACTATAAACAATTATATTTCGGGTCTAGGCTACGAGAAAATATATAACAATTCTAGTTTATGTGAATGACAGCCATGTTAGAAAGTAAATAGAACAGAACGTAACATTTTCTCTGCAAATTAGCAAAGAGTCATAAAGACCAAAATTATATGGACATTTTTCGACATTTTGTTTCGTTTTTCTTTGACTACTTGATCAACATTGGGACTTACTGTCTGGTAAATTTGTGATCAAAGACTGAATGTCAGGTTGTGATGTACTTCGGGTAATTTCAGAATAGAAGCAGACAGATATTAAATTCCGCCTGTTTTAGGTCTAGTGCGGGCTTTTAAATGCCATGTGCGCTGCATTTAAGCGGCCCTCTTGGGCTTAGATTTTTGGCAGTATTTGAACAAAATATGGGCCAAAAAGGCTCAAAATCAGCGGAAAAAGTGGTTAAAACATTAATCTAAGGAGAGAGGCCACTAGAAAAAGGAAGGAAAGTATGACAAATAAATTATGATATGTGTGTAGAAAAATTGGTTTTTCTCAACTTTACATTTTTATTGCGCTATCTGTTCCACGCGCATTAAATTTTGTGCTATGCTCCTAGAATTTTTGCAGCAAGTCTCCATTTACGTGATTTTAATTTAAGTCTTTGTTTTCAAAATCTGAAATTTTCTTTTGTTTTAAACAAATTAAATACAGAAAACATATTTAAAAGAAATATTTAAAATGTATATCGAAGCGAAGAACCTTTAAATGTATAAAATATTGATTTCATACGTACAAACATATAGAATATTCAAATTTCAAGCCAGAGGCAGAGTAGAGCAAAGTCACGTCTGTAGCGTCACATTGCCCGGTGAACAAAACAACGCGCAGTCGGCTCTTAATTCACTGGTTCCTTTTGTGTAAACTAATTAATTTGAGCCAGATTCTGAGTGCCTGAATGAGTTGGTGAGCGAACAAGTCAGCAAGCGAGTTATAGCTGTGGTGGTTTAACTTGTCTCTAGGACCATAAAACTGGAAGGTCACTCCCACCACGCCAGTTAAACGCAGGGGTGGAAAATAGGTTTTGCGGTCAGAAACGTCGGAAGTCTATTCATACTTACCCTTTCAGTCTATAACTCAGTGGATATCAACAGCCAAATTTTCTCCCACCTTTCCCATAACAACAGACACTGAGGAGTGAGAATCTGCCCCTCTTTTCAATCTCTTTCCTTAAGCCTGAGACAAGATAAACCGAACAGGGTATAGTGAGTGCATTTCTCCTGCACGAAAAGTTCTAGCGGCTTGCACTGAGTCTCATTCCCAGCATGTTCGCGGACTTCCAGACCACAAATGTTCCCAAAATTTTCACTTGTTCCTAAATTAAATTTCTCTTGCCGCTCCTTGATTTATCACTCAATTTATGTTGGTTTTTCATCACAAAAAATGTATATATTGAACTTTCTGTAAATAGCGTTCATTCGGAAGGACTTTTGTATAGTTTTATGTAGAACTGGCTAACCGTAACACTTAGAGAAATACATACCATACAAAAATGTAGATTTCTTGAAAACATTTCAAAACTAGTTTTTTTTAGCATACGCATACGTTTCTACGAGCTTATGAATATTGAACTGTCACAATCCCGAGTTAACTCAAAATACGTTTTCCTTTAACCAAGGTTACTGAGTGTTTGGTCATCCCATGGTCAAACGCTGACGGAAGAAACCCTTACGGTCACTTGGCTGTTCGGTTCATCCAATATTTCTCTCTTTAGGAATGATCTTTATTTTTTATTATTACTCCTATTATTACTTTTATTATTATTATATTATTATTATATTATTATTATATTATTATTATATTATTATTATATTATTATTATATTATTATATTATTATATTATTATTATATTATTATTATAATATTATTATTATTATTATTATATTATTATTATATTATTATTATAATATTATTATTATTATATTATTATTATAATATTATTATTATTATATTATTATTATTATTATTATTATTATTATTATTATTATTATTATTATTATTATTATTATTATTATTATTATTATTATTATTATTATTATTATTATTATTATTATTATTATTATATTATTACTTTTATTATTATATTATTATATTATTATATTATTATACTATTATTATATTATTATTATTATTATTATTATTATTATTATTATTATTATTATTATTATTATTATTATTATTATTATTATTATTATTATTATCATCATCATTTACTATTATTATTTTATTATTACTCTTATTATCTCAAGCGGTGCTTATTTTACGAAATACATACGCTGGCCAGGTGGAATGGGAGAATAGAGAAAGACACAAACATTACATATGTGCGTACAATGTGGAATGATGGAAAAAAGGGCGAACAAAAGAGACAAGCATGTATTAGGAAAGATAATGTTCCACAAAAGTGGGTTTCTGATAGCGAAAATGTGTTAAGATATAGAAATCAAAAAACAGAGAGAGAGAGAGAGAGAGAGAGACAGAGAGAGAGAGAGAGAGAGAGAGAGAGAGAGAGAGAGAGACAGGAAAATTCTCCCCCGCGCCGTGTAACAAGGAAGAACTAGTGATTAAGTTTACCGTAGTCAGGGGTGGTAGTAGGGAGGGAAATAAAGGATTAGGGATAAAATCAAGTAGATATTACAAAGCAGTGAAAGTTAAATGAGGAAAGGAAGTGGAAATGATAAAGAAATAATAAATTTAATCAGTGAGGTGTAGGAAATTGTTACGAAATAATAAAGAAACCTAAGAAAAAATTGAGGGGGGGGGGGAATAAACTTTTAGAATGGAATGGGTAATTTACAAAATGGATTTAGGGAAATGGAAATTATACAGGAATTTCGTTAAAGCAAAACAGGAAACACAAATTTGAAGAAAGTTAATTACAGCAGTTAAGAATAAATAACAGCAGACGTCAAAATTTATATGTAGAAACCTTTAGCAAGCAAATGTTTATTACCAAGAAGGTATATTTTTAACCGAGATCCTGACCTTCTAATTGAGCATGATAGCAAGCTTATCTATCAGAATATCTAACGGACGGTACATTCACTGCAGCTCGATAATTGGGTTCAGTGCCAAGGTGGCCTATTGTCTCTGTGCTTTTGTTCCCCGAGATGAGCAGAGAAAAGAAACTGGCTGCTGTCTTATCATAGCCTCCGGCACTTGATCTTCGCCACCGTCTTTTGTTTTCACGTTTCCCGGACGATACCCACCTTTTGACTCGCCGCTGGAGCCACGCCAATTTGTACTACTTCCTTCCAACTATACCATAGTTTATTTAGAGAACCAAACACTGAGAGCCCTTTGACAACAACCTACTGCAAACTCGTAGATAAATTATTGAGCCTTCCCCGGCTTGGGGAGTTGGTTAGGGTCTCGGTTTCATCAATAAAAAGGGATGTAGGTGCCGCTCTCCTGCCCTGCTAATGAGCTGAGCTGAATCCAAACATTGGCTGCAATAGGCACAGAAATAGCTGGACTGCGGAGATAAGGGATACGGCGGGAATTAACGTACTGTGTGACGCCTTTTATGGGGAATTTAAAACGTGTGCAAATAGCTACCCAAATCGTTAACGTCTCTATTGTTAAAGACCGAAGAGAGAGTACTAATGAACATAATGAACTGAATTTAGTGGCTAAATCAGGAACCGGCAGCTTGCTTGCCGAGCAGCGACCAGTGACATCACAGCAGTGGAGGTTCAACGTCTGACACAGCAGTACATGTATATGCGTTATTGATGAAAATGTAGTACTTAGAATCAAGGCAATACGTAATTTCTCCCCAAATATGCATAGGTTGGTCAAGAGAAAACTAACCATCAAAATATAAAACATTTGATTTAAGTTGCGGACTAATTTTCTTGTATTTTATAACTGATATAAGTTACTTATTCAAATGTCTCACCAGTTAGATCTTTAACTGTTCTAATTGTCTTATTGCCTTGGGCTTTTATGTATAATAAAATATAATAGCTCATCAGTTAAAATATAGAAAAGTCGTTACTGTTTTGATTTGTTGATTGAGCCGCTATACGTATAGATATAAAATAATAAAATCCACCAAGTAGATAAACAGAGTGACAGTATTTTGTTCCAAATGGAAGACAGAATTATGTAAGATATATTGGGAGATTTTAATTTAATAATTTAAATTAAGAGAACAGAGATACATAATCGTTTATGAAATATTAATGATAAATTGGAATACATAAGTGTGTAATTAGATACACTTACTTTGTAATTGCTATAAATGTAGAATATTGGTTCAATGTTAATTTAACTTGCTGTGGGATTAGTTGTGTTATCACTAAACGCGCCACTGGTGTGGATGAGAGGGGAATAGGTTGTATCATTGCCAGTTTATGTTTCATTTTTTTTTTCCAAAATTGTCAACAAATCTATTATCAAACGAAATGAGTAAGTGTACAATCAGTTTTATATGTAACACTGGAAACAAATGTTTCAATAGTTGGAGATTAAAGTTTGTCAACTGAGATTATTCTTTCACATTAGTGTGCTGTATTATTACCAAAATGGAAGAAACGCCATCAGAGCTTATAATAGGAAAATAGTTCTAAAACCCGCCACAATGTTGCAACACTACATGCCCAAACACGTGATGCGAAGCACATCCGGTTTGTATCCTTCATAACCTCAATTTCTGTATATACAAAATGATAAATATACAATTTATGTCCAATTAATTTTTTGAGCAGTGAACCATTTCGGAGATATTCCTTATTTTTTGTGTGAGTTTTGTAGTACTTAAACTTTTCTCAAAGGAAGGTCGTTATTCACGTTTATGTGTCTTGGTCGTGCAAAGAGAACGGAATTTCAAAGCTATCACATAGTGACCAGCTTTAAAAGATTTGACTATCGCTCAAACCTACTGTATTCCCATATTTCCCTTGCAGCCACAAGAAAATAGGCAGTAAGATAATTTGTGGAAATGATATAAAGAAGATAGAAATGTAAGGGTTTGCAAGAATAATTAGTACAAGGGTAGAGAAAATCATGTAAGTGCAACACATCAGACTTTTGTACTTTCTCTACTGGAAGTATTGTATTCCACCCAAAAATTCGATGTCGAGATTTCACCAGAAATATGTTTTGAGACCCCCTGAATCCAAAACAAAAAAGCATTGTGTGTGTGTGTGTGTGTGTGTGTGTGTGTGTGTGTGTGTGTGTGTGTGTGTGTCTGTGGGCAGCATAATCCAAAAACGAAAACTCGGTTAAAAACCAAAGTTGGTATATAACTTTAATGTCTTTCAAGGATGCGACACGAACATTTTGAAGAAAATAGCCCCACCCTAAACTACCCTTTACATGCAACATTTTTCGAAAATTTTGATTTTTTTTTTTGAAAATGGTTCTAACGATTTTGATTAAAATGTCATATGTTTGAGATATTTTTATGACAAATGAACGAATATCTTGAATTTTCTGGCTATAGCCCCTGTAGTCATATTTACTCTGGACGAGTTTTGCATAACTGGTAAACCGTTAGAGATACACCAAATCATACTATACAAAAATGTAGGTCCTGCTAAAATACACATTCTATGTTCAAAATAATTTTTTTTTGTAAGGTGAACCATTTCGGAGATATTTCTTGTTATATGTGTGAGTCTCAGAAAGCATAACTTTCGTGAAATGGATCATCGTTGTTCATTTTTTTATATGTTAAGTGTGCAAAGACAACAGAATCTAAAAGCTTGAAAACATTTGACTATCGCACAAAGCGTACTGTATTATAACATTCTCCTTGCACCTACAAGGAAATAAGCAACAAGATAACCTGTACAAATGTCTATCTCAACACAAAGAAGATAGAGACATAAGAGTTTGTAAGAATGGTTAGTACAAGAGTAGAGAAAGTTATGTGTGTGCAACACATCAGATTTTTTCTAAACATTCTGTTGGATTCAGAGGACCTCAAATTAAGTATTCCACTGAAATCTCGGAATTAAATATTTTGGTACAATGTAGGTGCAGAGAAAGAAAACATTCTTTTTCTTAGGGATTCAACTTCTGGTGAAATCTGGGTTCGAAGTTTTGCGTGGAGTTACATCAAGGCCTCTCAACGCTTAAAATCGCTTCGGGTGCAGTCCATCGTAGCGACTCGGTTAAACTCGGTTAAACTCGGTTCAACTCGCGCACTGCAGAGCTAAGAAGGGAAGATTTGAGGAAGCCTGTGTTGATAGACCGCTTGCTTGTCAGTGAAATACGTACGTATAATAGAAATCGCTAATCTTGGAGCAACCTGCTTCAAAGAAAGCAAAGAATGCCGAAAGTTAACTTTAATCATGTCGTTTTGAAAGTCATGCGAAATTTAATTTCTAAGAGAAATGTGACAATGTCACGTCGTGTGTGCTCCACTTTTACTCACGATAGGCACGTTCACTATATGCTTCTACATGTGCTACCTGGCAAAACCAGGAAAGAATGTGAAACTGCCCCGTTATTTAAGTAAGCCTATTGCACGTACAATATTTAAATGCAACCACATCTTCAGGACCGCAACGTCTCATATCGAGAGGTGTGAAGGATGTTTCATTAGCATTGCATTACTGACTATGCCAAATTACTAGTATTTCGCTGTTCTATTAAACAAGATAACAAGCGATCGCAGCGCTCACAGCCAAGGTCAGTATGCCTAGTCGCTTTGCAAGATAGTACTCTGTTATAGTGTCTTTCAACAATGTGTTTTCTCACACATGTAATTATTGCACCTCAGAGGAGAATTAAGATAATGCATTTCTGCATTTTTTACACAACATTTGAGTGACAGTGAAATATTAAACCATTATATCCATTCCTTAAGAAGCTAGATGGCTCCAAATGTTTGACAGAAATTATTTTTTCTTTCTCGGCGAAATGGCTCTTTGACAACGATTGCATTGTTACACTCATGTAAAATCCCTGTGTAACGTATGCCCGAAGCAATACGTTCCACGCTGTATAGATGATGTTAGGGTATAAGCGCAGATATTTTGATAATTGATAGCTTAATACGTATCCACTTTGTTGTGTTGATTTTTTCTCTCTTCGTCTAGCAGTTTTCCCAAAAGACGATCACATAGTTCACTTTCTGATGCATTTATTGCTAGGTCATAAATGAGCAATACCTGTGGTAGGACTACCCGTTATGCTCCACATTCCAATGCGTGACTTACTGGTCTGGATATTCTGAGGGCATGGCCTTGTAGAAAACATTGGAAGTCGGTTCCGGTACACCATTCGTTATCACGAAAGCGGCCCATTATACGTCACGTCTTTTTAGTGATAAGGCACAATTTGGGGTCCATGAAGAAAACGTGGGACAGGACCATGAAGATGCGTCCACTTGATGCCTTAATGTAGCCCATTAGGTGCACAGAATTTCATCTTGCTTGCTAAAGATGACAGCATAGTCTTTATTATTCTTAGGAAATGTAAGATAAAAGATGGCTTCAAAAAGGGAAATTGAAAATAATACGTATCGAAATTGCTAAATAAATATTGTATTTAAATTTAATAATCTTGAAGAGGAATAGTTTCTCGTTCTTGCGCCAATAATACCAATACTGAGTTTTATGTTCGTTCCTGAAAATCTGCGTTAGTGTATGTTATGAGCGTCACAACCTCAACTTTGTCCCCACACACTTCGCCTCGAGACTTCGAGTTGACAACATGGGGAAGAACCGCCGTGCTAAGAAGAGGACCACGCCGGCTACTCCTGCTACATCCGTAGCTAAGAAGCCGCGAAACAAATCCAGCAACACCGCCTCAACTGGCTCGCCCAGCTCGACGCGCTCTGAGGAGAGAACTTCTCCACCCCCGGCGCCGGTTCCTAGCCGAACGCATGGACCAGTCAACACCGCCTCGGCCGGCCAGTCCAGTCAGACGATACCGGAAGAGACACCATAGACCTCCGCCGACAAAACCACAGCTTCACCGGGATCGCGCACACTGCGCCGCGGCACTTACAGTGCCGTGTTAGTGGGCGTCCCGCACCACCTACCGACGCAGCTTCTCCGGGGCTATGCTGCGAAACTGTGGCCCTCAATTTCGAGGGCCACTCGCATCCTGTCCAAGAGAGGCCCAACTCCACTTGTGCGCCTTTTCTTCACAGAAAAGGAGCACTATGACGCAGCAATCAACGCCGGCCTGGAACTACTCGGGGAGTCCCGAAGGATCGAACCGAGCCGGGCCGAAGTCACTCCACCATGCCGAAGCTGTTGCCTCTACGGCCACAGTGAAGCTGGATGCACTGCACCTCCCCGGTGCCACTACTGCGGGGCACCCAACACAACGGCTTCCTGCACCCAGCACGACCTCACACGACGCCGCCGCTTCTGCGCTTCCTGCTGGGGGAGGATCACTACACCGGGCAAGCTTGCTGCCCGTCTAGGAAGCAACCAACACCGTCGCAGCCGAAAGCCGCGGTCACCACCGGTCAGCGCCGGGCCAGCCTGCCGCCAGACAGTGGTGACCAGAACAAGAAAGCCGACGCCACGCCGGAGTTCTCCACAACCTCTGTTACGGTGATCCTCCAGAAGCTGGAAGACCTCCAAGTAGAGATCGCCAATCTACACACCAAACTCGACAACGCCGAACAGAACTTCAACGACTTCAGGGACACCATGGAATACTGCAACTCGCGCACGGAGGCTCTGATGCCTACCAAGCTCGAGGTTGGTGCTAACCAGAGGACCCTGGAGTCAAAGTTCAACGAATTACACCTATCGCTCCGAAGGCTCGTCAAGGAAGAGGTGGCAGCTCTTCAGACGATGCTGGAGGAGCGATACTCAACAGACTTATGGGGCCACTGCAGCACCTCCGACGCAACATGGACGTCGGCGGTACAAACACCACAACAAATTCCCTCAATTTCCTTCACCTTAATACTTCCTTAATCATCACACCTGACTACCCAAGGGCGTAATCAGGGCCTCGGCCATGTTTACGTCCTGGCATCTTCTCTCCTGGCTTTGGCCCTTGTGGCCAGCCAATAAACCCGCTCCCTTAATCCGCAGGTGCATTAGCGGTACTGCCAATCCTTTCCTCCCTAAATTCCGTCCGGTGGAGATTTTTTAGTGGGTAGTACCTTCGGGTGAAGCCTACAGTCTCCCTCTGTGCCATCCCAGCGCATGGGGCTCCATAAATGGATTTTTCCTCCACTTGGGGGAAAAAAAAAACTTTGTATGAGCAATATGAAATAGGGTGCCGAAACCCGTGAAGTACTAGGCTTGAATACGTAAGAAAACTTTAAATCTCAAAAGGAATCAAAATTGAATAATGCATTCACTGCAACAAGACTGCACGCCTGGACGGTAAGATAAGCTTAGTACACAGACTTACATCCAGACTGTTATAAGTATTGAAATTATAGTTAACTGCAAGACCTAAATACAGATAATAAATTCGAACCGTACTTCATACTATAGATCAGATTGTTACGGTACTAAGATAACTAAATGCTGCAATAAAAAATACGGCAATTTTTGGATTTAATTAGGTTGTTTTATTCGTACGACGGCTGTGCTCCCATCTATGAGGAGTAGCAATAGGGCATATCGATCTGTTCTTTCGATATAATCACATTAACGGTCGATTATCGCTATATTGCAGTTGACCGACAGCATTGACAAAATTATCAAAACTAAAGCGCAAAAGAAAACTCAGCACTCAAACGCAACACGATTTATCAACCAACTAGACGATTTCGATCGTCTAGAAGAAATGCTGGACAGTTTGACGCTTCTGGACCTACGCGACAACAACGAATATGAAGTCGACATCCAAGCATGCGAAGAATATATTGGCCGTTGTAAGTGGACCGTAAGGAGGGCTAAGAATTTAATACAACTGCAGGGACCTACCTTCAAGTAACGCAGCTACATCCCCTCCTCAACCCCTTCATCATATGAGCACCTCCTAAATGAAGCTGCCGACAATAAAATTAGAACAATCCGTCAACAAGAACACTACAGTATCCACTATTAACAAACATGTGTTCCTTCGAAGATACCTAGACAGTGAACCCAAAGGCTTAGTCCATAGAATAGCCACCACAGCAGAGACATGTCAACAGACAAAGCAGATTCTTTAGTCACGATACGGGGATAAAAAATCGGATCGTTCAATCCCACCTACACTTCTTTGAAAACATGGAACCAGCTACATCGGAGAGCCCAAATTTCTGAACACCTCATATATTGAATGTTATAGTCAACTAGAAGCACTCAAAGCATTAGAGTGAGGAACTGACGTCTGTGGACGAATAAACGCACCAAAACTGCTCAGAGCCTTCCTAGAAGGCTTCTGCCGTCGCTGGCTTATTCATGTCAAAATACAAATCATCCAGGAGGGGAATCTTTCAAGACTTATGCAATTTCTTGATGAGGAAGTACAAGATGCCCTCACGATTTTATTTTTAGCTGTATCGATGAAACCGGAAATATATTATGTTTCGAGGTCTGTGTGTGTGTGTGTGTGTGTGTGTGTGTGTGTGTGTGTGTGTGTATGTGCCCGTGAAAAGCATAACTCAGTTAAAAACCAAGTTTGGTATCTGAGTTTATTATCTTTTAAAGGTACGACACGAAGATATTGAAGAAAATACTCCAGTTTAAACTATTCCTTAGATGGAAAAGTTTTCGAAAATTTTAATTATCTCAAAAATGACTAACGATTTTGATTAAAATTCTAAATGTTTAAGATATTTTTATGCAAATAGAATGTGTATTTTGAATTTTCTGGCTACAGCCTATATAGTCCTGTTTACTCTTGGTGACTTTAGAATAAATAGTACGCCGTAAGAGATAGTCTTACTGCACAAAAATGTAGATCTCGTTAAAATACACAATTTTCATCAAATGCATTTTTGTGGAGTAAGCACTTAGGAGATGTTTATTATTTGTGTGGGTTTTGCAATACTTACACATCTCAAAAGGAAGGTGTTTTCATCTTTTTTATCCGTTTGGCCGTGCAAAGAGAACAACATTTCAAAAAAGCAGGAATTTGATCTGGTTATCATACATTAAGCCGTGTGGTGTTAGAATTTTGAATGATTTGATTTTAAATTGGGAAGTATTTAAATATCACAAATGTGTGTGCCTAAGAATTGCTGAGGTAATTTCTCGTATTACGTTCGTGCCTAGAGTGATGCAATACTGCTAAGGGATGAAGAACCACGATCTCTGCTAACGGTTTCAAGGGCTTAACATTACGTCACTCAGGCACATGTGTTACATGGCGTGTGCTTCGTTGTTGTAGATGCAGAACAAGCTCACATGTAGCTACTCTGTTCGATGCACATCATTCATGTTAGGAGCCTCTAAGGACACAATTAAGCTTATCTAGTTTACCTCCCTAATCTCTCATTTCTGGCGTAATTACCCTTGCTCTCAGGTTCAACGAATCACAAATGGGCAATTATGTAATCCTTATCTGCTGTGCATAGGTTTATCACTGTTCATATAATGCAGGTAGAGTGAAAGCATTGTAAAAAGCATTCTACCTAACCCCTAAGTAAACCAATTGGTATAGAAGGCAGGTTTCCATGTTCATGTCATGAAATACTGTTACTTCTATTGAAAATGCCTTTCAAAGCAAGAGTTTTGAGTGAAACACTTCAAGCAAGTGTTAGCTCCACGGGAAAGGATGTAATGCAATACAGTGTGACGGAGAAACTGCCTAGAAAGCACCGCGAGGAATACAAAGAACAAATTTGTTACAAAGAATAAATAGAACAAAAATGTGCCTAGAAATTCACATCCTGAACGGCTAGTCAGACTTACCTCCATTTTTACGCTTGAATTATCTACCGGAAGAGCAAAACACCTCCGAATGAACTGCGCGGTGTTTTACCTGTCCGCTTCCTCGGCACTGTTGCCATTTGTTGCTATCATAGAAAGGCACCATACAACATTTTTAGAACTACTTTTAGAGGCTTTACTTACCAACTTTTTGAAAGATATTGAACCTAACCAAGGTAGTTGTCCGTATATTTTTGGCACTTCTTTAGGGTACTATCCATCACTCGCCGTAGGCCACGTTAAGAAAGTCTGATATTTCGTGTCAGATATTTTGTTTTAATTCTCCCAGAATATGTGTGAGTTTGTCTTTTACACTTTATGTTTTAAGTTAAGCCAGAGATAGAAATCACAAGGGGATAGGTCGGGGGATCACAAATGTGTACTAATAATTCTGTCCTGAAACACACTTTCAATTGTTGTCACCGAAAGATTCGCCCTATGAGCTAATATAGAGTCTTGTTGAAAAAAAGGTAAAATCGCGGTCAATTCTCTAAAAAAAGGGCCAAAACTGTATTGTATGTATCGGCGTCGAACTGTCGACTCGAAAAAATTGTTCCTATAACTCAGAACCTAATTTTTGTGAAGTAACCATTCATGACGTAAAATATGCTATATAGTGTGCCATTAGCGGAGACAGCCTTGTCAGAGCTTTTCTGGGGTAACTTAAAACAAAGCATGCAAGACAAACGCACACGCGCTGGAAGAATTAAAACAAAATATCCGCCAGAAAATTGACAGCATTTCTCAACGGCGAGTGAAGGATAGTTTCCTAAAGAGGTGCCAAAAGGTATCAGTGATCAGTTTGAGTATCTTCTTTCATGAAGTTGGTCACTGAAGCCTTTAAAAGTAGTTTTAAAAATTCTGTATGGTTTCATCCGCGCCGAGGATGCCAACAGGCAAAACACCGCGCAGCCCGTTCGGAGGTTTCTTGCTCTCCCGGTATATACGCAATAATAAAACTTTTATTTAGTTTCTTGGATGGAGCAATGGATTGACTGGTTTAACACGGAATGGTTTTGTGTAAAATGAAATAATAAATTGAACGTGTTAACATTTCTTGAATAACCCTACGAATATTCCTAGATTTTAATTACATTCGCAAATGAGGGCCACAACACCTGCTCACAAATTCATATTGCCTGACGTATGATGACAAATCTTCGATTTTAATCAAACACAGGGTGCGAAAGAAGTTTGGGTAGGTCATACACCTTAAAGAGCGTCGTCTGTTGCTACGAAGTAGCTTCTCGCGTTCAGACATAACGCCTGCTTCTTATGCAACTTCTCTGACATATAAGCGATACGGTATTGCCTAAGTGCCAGGCGGTTCAGCAGTTAGCACTACATGGAACGGTTTCAAACAGACGCCATATTTATGTACTTTAATGCAACGACATTTGCTTGTAACATTGAAAAGAGCTTTCCCGGACCCCGGGAATGGAAAAGAGACTTGGCCAATTTTAACTTTCTCATTCCCGTTGCCGGGCATGGCAAGTTAGATTCATACTGTGCATATTAGACTTCTCGCTGTGGAAATTATTTAAGGCGGATGTGCCATTGAAGCAGCCGCTAAAGCTCTCTCTAGTCGCAAGTTAGAAAAAATATAATTGTCAGTTCGAAACAAATGCATTTCCAACGCCCAATATTGATCTTCACTTAGCTGATCGATAATACATCTTCTTGTTCTAATTGCCCAGCTGTTGTGAACTAAAACATTGAGTGCTGTTTTGCTGCCACTTCTTTTGCCGTTCTGGTTATCGTTACTGGGTGACTTTACACCAATCTTCAGGGCTAAATTGAAGAATTACTAAGAATAGTTGCAAAGAGAATAGGGAAGGTCATGCTAAAGTAACACATAATTTTATTCTTATCTGAAATCTGTAGCGAGCTTCCAGTTTTTACAATTTCTGTACTTATAAATCAATGTAAGATTAATATTCTGCGTGGCAACAAACCAAGTTTAGTTAGAAAATATTGAGGGACACAGTTTCTTCCAGCGCACGTTGAGTGGAAACTAAATATGAATTATAACAATCTATTTAAAACTTGTGTACCTGTTTTTGTTTCAACTTATTTTCGTAGTCTATGAAGGCTTGAGCGATTACATATTTGTTAGTAATTTCTTGATTTTTAGTTCTGTTCCAAAGTACACCTTTGCATCCTTAGTAAATGTACTTTTGTTAATATAAATCCTCATGCTTATCTTCTTATTGGAAATCTGAAGGAGAAGCAGATTTGTATACTCCTGGTACTGTGATCGTTAAAATGTACTGAAACGTCGTAGGCGACAGAAGCTGTTTCCGCCATTATCCTTGAATTTCACAGAAGATGGGATGGAATATTCTTTTAGGAACTGCTGCCAAAGCAGATTGTAGCAACTGCTTAAATCTATAAAATCCTCAACAATAAAAGGGCTTTACATCAACGACTTGTTAATTTATATATCCTAAAAGAGACCGCGAGACTTAAGCCGCTTCAAAACTTAATCTTCACGCAATGTTCTACATACAAAATTTTATGGCAAATCATTCCTGCTAATGTGTGTTAATATTACAATGCAGTACGGCTTATATTTATGCTCTATGATAATGTATTGCACTCATATTGAGCTACAGTCTATTTTAGAGCTGGTTGCTACATGATGGCTTTGAAATGTTTTATTTGTATGACCAGGAGAATAAAAATGAATGATTTCCATTTAAGGAAACTATAAGTATGGCAAAATTCAAATGAAAAACAAAGAATATCTCGGAAATAGTTCTAAAAGAATTATTTGGCATAATTTGTGTACTTCAATGAGATCTACCTTTTTTTGTGCAGTAATATTTTCTCTATGTCTTACAGTTTACTAGATATATAAAAAAACAATCATATTGAAGAACGCTTCATAGGGTATTCTCAGAAAATTCAAGTTGTACATTTAATTTGTCATTAAAGGTATTACACGTATGGTAATTTAAACAAATGAGAAAATCAAAATTCATATAAGGGATAATGTGAAAGATGCTGAACTTAAATACCAAGTTCGGTGTTTATTAGTGTTTCACCTACCTTTTGTTGTTGCGTTATGCTGTTCACAGGCATATGAACACACGCACACACAATTTTTTTTATAAATGTGATTTTTACATTCAGAGAGCCTCAAAACGTGTATTTCCAATTGAATCTCCATGTAAAATTTTTGGTGGAATACCCAGTACTTTCTCCACTTATTGAACGTATTAGAGAAAGAAAAAGACATTGGTAAGTTCCACTTTAAACAGCTTGATTGCTGTAACACATTTTCAAATTATATTTGTTTGCACATTTGTGACATGATTTCCTTTTGTTTTAACGTTGAAGAGCAAAACTCTTTTTTGTTTACAATTTTGCAAATTTAAGCAGGTTTAAAGAAATAGCACATTTAAGAGTACCTACATAAATACAAACCCAGTGTAAATTTCTTACATGGTAAAAGAGCATCTATCGAAATATTCAGATCAAAACCTCTTGACAATTTTTTTTCAGGCAGTGCATTTATTATTCCATTTAATTATTTTACTCAAGTTTATCATCACCATTAACTCCTTTGCGAAACTTCAGTTTTGTTCATCTTGAAGAAAGTTTAAAGCAATTGTGTCTACATTTATGAAATAAATTTCAATCCTGTTCATTTTCAAAATTTCCTAATTACACCCTAAAGCAAAATTGAGCGGTAGGTTCCAAGGTCATGCTTTTATTTTAAAGAGATCAAAATTTGGAAGCACAGTTCAACTTCTGTGTTAGACTGACTGTGGGATTACGTGAATTTGTAGTTTTGGACAACCTTTAGGTACATTACGAAAATCCAAGTTCTGCACAGTCTAAGTGATTATTCCGTAGCACGTGGTTGAAAATATGTATACAATTGGCGAGAAATGAGCAATTTATTTTTTCTTATTTTCCGGTTCTCCCATGAAGGCGTGTCCAAAGTGAAAGGCGTGAAAGTAGTAAGTGACCTAAAATGCCTCTATTTTAGGAGCAATTAACTAATTGAATCGTCGAGTATATGTCGGGGTGACTTTTATTTTTCTTTAGTGAGGGCGGAAATAAATTTACGTCAGGAGCTCCCTCCAAGCTCTCAATTAGCCTTTCGTATAACGACACATCTTGCTTTGAAAATCGCAAGTGAATAATAAACAAGTGTATAAAAATTATATAAATTGTGGCACTCCTAGTTACCCTGAGATAAAAGTTATTATTTGGGTATTTGAGCAAGACAGCGTCAAATTATATATAGGCAAACACTGAAAATTCCACCGGATCGAAAACAAATTTCCTTCACTGAGAGTAATGAAATATTTAAAATAATTGTATAGACTCGAGATTTAATCATGGGATAACCAATTTATGGTTATATTAAGTAGCAAAATAGTACGAATATAGTTGTGTACGACTTCTGTAATAATACAGAATCATAATATAATACCAGCGCCCACTCTTTAACAAGGTAGAGTAATTACCTAATAAATCCAAATACACTTAAAGTCATTTCTCACCCACATCACTGAAGAACATATTAAAGCTGCTCACCTTCATTTTGAAAACCTTTCTGGGAGCTTCTTGTGAAATCAGTCATTACTTTTCGTAGTTCTCATTGAGAAATTGAATTGATGTCTTGGGAAATGTTATCTTTAACTCAAAGTTTTCAAAAAAATCAATTTTTTTAGAAATACCCAGCAGCATCCAGCAACAAACATTCCGGTGTATTTTTCAAAACAATTATTTAAATATCTGCATTCGTTTCAGAGTAATTATTTCAAAGGGAAGATCAAGTTTTCCATAATTAAAAGGGCACCTATGATTTGATATCAAAGTTTTAAAGCTTACTTCATGCAATATACATATTTCTAACCTTAAACGCGACTATTCAAAAACTACTGAAGGGACTTCAATTAATCATTTTTGTTTGTTACAGTATACATAATCTAAGAGAGAGTGAGTGAGTGAGTGAGTGAGTGAGTGAGTGAGTGAGTGAGTGAGTGAGTGAGTGAGTGAGTGAGTATTGTTTAAGGGCCCGTCGACAGCTAGGTCATTAGGGCGCCATAATCTAAGAAGCTGATCAGAATTATGCTCCTCTGATTGACAGTCTTTCCTGAAAAAAGTAACTTATCAATAAGCCTTTAATTGACAAGTTATATTACAACATATGCCGTTCTTCCTCTTATCCCTAAACCAGTTTTCATATCCCTTTCGGAGGCACCTTAGCCGAAGCGATTCGAATAGCTGTGATCGTTAAGGCATACACAATGGACTAGACATCCACTCAAAGCTAAACGTCGCAGGTTCAGCTACAGTGAAATGTGCCTGTGGTAAAGGAAGGGGAGGGCCCAAGTAAAACAATCGGTGTAATGGCACGCACAGAAGCTGATAGGATTGCATTTGCATGGATTTTGCTTGTTTTTCTTAAAAATACTACAGTTTTATTGAAAAATTAATATTTTTACAATACTTGAATTCTATTTATTTAGGCTAGAATAGCAATAAATGAAAAAGAGCCAATACGTTATCTCAAAACTTAACAAACTTATATGCGTTTTATAAGACATACTGCCAATTAAAGGGTTCAATCTAGAAGAATGGTTAATTTGAAAGTAAATTTATAATTTTCTTGATGTAGATAGAGGCCCAGCTCTAGTCAATTCCCAAAACAAGGCTTAAGGTTTAAAATAAAAGCAACAGAACTGAAACATCTTTAAAAATAATCCATATATTAGATATAAACTCTGGTCTAGAAAGAAAGGTATCGCCATTTTGAATAATTAAATTAGGCATGTAAATTAATTTTGTAGAGTTGAATTTAGGTTATTCTGGCATGAAATAGTTATTAATATTGACAGTTCAAAAGTAGGTTTGTATGGTTGATCAATATTGAGAAATTAATTATTGAACATCACTGATTTTTATAAACCTTAGGCTGTGCCTACCCCTTAGGTTCATCCAAAGTACATGTGTTTGTTTTATATATTTTAAATTTTAATGATTCCTAGATATAATAGCCGCAGGTTTAGAGATATACTTAGATAAGTTATCCGATAACATACGTATATTCTATACGAACACACGAGTTATAAATAAATATCGATTTTAAATAGATTAATACCACATAATAATATTATTATTTACAGTCAACGTCTTGCTTCAACTGAAATTGGATGCAGACTGTTGTGGAACTTTCAATAAACGGTTATCGCTATAGACAGCTCCTCAACCAGCACAAACGCAGGTCTGTCGGACAGAGAACTCCACGCCAGCTGCGGAGACATGATACATGGATGGCACAGTATTATAACATTTTCGTACCAAATTTAACTCAAGCTAACTTGTTTTCCAAGGAATATCTTATCTTTAATTGAAAAATATGTATTCTAATCTATACATTATGAATAATATGATGCTAAACCTTTGGTAAGGGCTTGAAAAATCACAAGTTTCTTCATTAAGGTTACGAATTTCCAAAAGTTGTTAAATTCTATCAGAATAGAAATCTAATTCTATTTTCCCGCTGTGAAATACAAATACTAAGCTTTTTAAAAGCTTGCAAAGACAGTTTTCTTATATATAAAGCGAGAGTTTTGAATTCGACTGCAATTAGGAATCTCGTTAACTTCAAACACCTTGCAGGATGTAAACAACTTCTAGGGACATGTGACGTGTACAAAACCTTAGTAAAGAATTAAAATATATATATGCAACAAATACATCCATAAAGCTGTTCTCATTATAAAGCATAGTTGTTTCGATTTCTTTCGAGAAAAAAATTAGATCACTTAAGGGGACACCGGTATCAAAATGGCCAAAAATGCGATGGTTTTCAGAAACCATTTTTTTGAATAAATGTTGTCTTCAACATGTCCAGAATATGGCCTTAAATATTATTGACAAGTCCACCTAGAAATTGGTGTATTTCAAATTGGTTTAGACTCTTGCAATATTTTCAGTAAGTGGGCTCCAAAACTTTAAATAGCTTCATATAACAACTTTTGTGCTTTGGGGTAAACTTTTTGGCAGTAAACATTAATGGATAAAGCTGAAATTTTCAGGATATGTAGAACATAACTTGTTAAAGAAAATTGTGTATTGGTTTGTCGATCACACTCATAATAAAAGTATATGCTTTTTTTTTCTTTGTAGTTATTAGTAATATTTATTTTTATTCTATTCTAAATAGAAAACAATTCAGATTTCTAATAAATATTAATGTTTTGGGAACCTAATGCACAGTTTTATTGCATATACATACAAAAACTGGTATACCAAATTTCAGGCCTCTACTGTAATTCTAAACTGCAAAAAGTATACCTTTTATTACCATTCAATTCTTTCCAAAAAAAAAAAAAAAAAAAAAAAACATAATAAACAATTTTTAGTTTCAAAGCTATTTAATATATAACAATGAAACTTATATCATGGCAAGTGCAACTTAATCTAGAAATTTCATTAAAATTGGTTAATTAGGGAAGAAAGTCCATTTGGTACCAGAGTGTCGCCTTAACCCCTTAGCTGATATATAATTTATATTATCAGTAAGCGATGGCCATTTTTATCCATACTGACGCAAAGTTCCTCTTCGTCGAAGACGTCGCCTTTAAGACATATAAGATCTCGTGTTTGGTGTCCGGACTAGCTCTAGCAAGAGGTTCTAATCTACAGGGTATGCGTGAGTTGTGGTAGGAATGGAACCAAACGGAGAATTAACCAACATTTAACTTTATTTGCAAATTTCCAGATTTTTAGAGAACTGCCGACGATATTTAAATAGAATGTAACTTTGTAACTTCAACTACAGCGTTATAACACTTCAACTTTGTAACCCTTTAGCAACCGCCGAATTATGTATACGCGCTAGCTTACGTACAAATCCCAAATTGCAGGTGCGTTCTCTCGGCTCGATTCAAGACGAGTGTGTGTTGTGTTGCATTTGTTTATGCGTGGGCGACACGAAGGAAGCAATTTCCATTGGCTAACGTTAGAGCACGTCATGGTAAGATAGGAATCAGCCCGCGGAATCGTTAGACCTTTGTACATACAACAATTGTAACCTTATCACTCATTTAAATCTGCCTAGGCTTCCATTCTTGAGACTTTAATCTATTCAGCTTTATTACTTCTTCCCTTTAACTATCGACTAGAATCTCCTTTTCTTTCATTCTATTATCAATTATATATATATATAGACATAATTTCGGTTTCAATACTGAATACGTTGGGCGTCGTTAGAGATCCTACATTTGTTATTTGTCTCGTTTATAGTTACAAAGAGGCCTACTACCTCTGCTGAATATTGACCTGACTGCTGTTGACTTTCTGAGAATTCAGGGTGGAACAAACAGAATTGACAGAGCCGCGTTCCGCCCTGGATTCAGCGAATAGTCGAATGTCAATATGCCAGAGGGCTTATCACCAACTTTAAAGGAAACAACTATTATCGGCTTCAAACCACCTGACGTGCGAGGTGTGTCCACTGATACAGCACAGGTGAACAGGAACGTTGCGAATTTGCCTAATGCAAACATTACAGCTTGCGGCTTATAAAACCAGTAATGCAATATCAGGAATACGCGTACGGATTTCATATTATAGAGAAGCAACAAGTAACTAGGATAAATGGTGATATTCTTACAATCAAGTACAAAAAATAATGTTTTTACATACTATGGTTCGAACTTTGAGTTCCACTAGCCGAAATACCCGGTGGTTTAACGATTTATCTTTATAACTTCTAAACTTAGGTTGAATTTGTCTTGTGTTTCTTTGGAGACATTTAAAAAAATATTTCTTAATGGCTTAAACAGAGAGTTGAACTCTTAGGGCACAAAAATAAATAAAAGCACAATGAAGACACTATAAAAACGCACGGTTAAACAATCAGAAATACAACAGGAAGAAAAGCGAGTAGAGAAAGCCGTATGAACGTAATATGCTGCATTCCTATTTCAATCATATAGAAAGTTGCATGCATTGTTTGTAGAGGAGGGTGTAGAGAAGGAAATGTGATTGTTTCATAAAAGAATGTGGGTAGAGAAAACAGTGAGAATGTGATACGTTATAGAGTTGAACCTGATTTATGCCTTCATCAGTGGGAAGAGAGACGATTACTTGGCACTTAGAATTAATTACAGATGAGATTTTGATAACGCATCATACTAAAAAATCTGATGTGTTGCACTCACATGACTTTCTCTACTCTTGTACTAACCATTCTAACAAACTCTTATTCCTATATCTCCATGTTAGTTAAGATAAACATTTGTACAAATTATCTTATTGCTTATTTCCTTGTAGGTGCAAGGGGAATATTGGAATACAGTAGGCTTTGTGCGACAGTCAAATCTTTTTGACCTTTGAGATTCCGTTCTCTTTGCACGATTAACATATAAAACAATGAACAACGTTGTTGCATTTCGCTGAAGTTCTATGTTTTCCGAAACTCACACACATAATAAGGAATATCTCCGAAATGGTTCACCCTACAAGAAAAATTATTGAGACATAAATTGTGTATTATAGCAAGATCTACATTATTGTACAGCAAGATTTTGTCTATCTCTAACGGTTTACCAGTTATGTAAAAGTCGTCCAGAGTAAATACGACTACAGGGGCTATACCAAGAAAATTCAAGATATACATTTCATTTGTCATAAAAGTATCTCAAACATATGACATTTTAATCAAAATCGTTTAAGCCATTTTCAAGAAAATCAAAATTTTCGAAAAATCTTCCATGTAAAGGGTAGTTTAGGGTGGGGCTATTTTCTTCCAAATCTTCGTGTCGCATCCTTGTAAGACATTAAACTTAAATACTAACTTTGGTTCTTAACCGACTTTTCATTTTTGAGTTATGCTGTCCACAGACTGACAGACTGACAGACTGACAGACTGACACACAGACACACACACGGACCTTTTTCTAAAAATGTTTTTTTTTTTTTTTTTTGGATTCGGGGGGTCTCAAATCATATATTTCCAGTGAAATCTCGACATCGAATGTTTGGGTGGAATACAATACTTCCCCAACTTACCAGTAGAGAAAGTAAAAAAGGATATTTTGAACTCGGTTCTGCTTTAAACAAATCTATTAATTTGGCCTGTTTCACTTCTCTTGTATTAAGTGCATACACCTCAGTTCTGTTTTACTGATGTCTGTATCTAGCGTGGTATATGGAATTCCTAAGTATTAAGCAATTTCGCTTTTGGTTTTGTACGGATTAAGTTCCACCTCTCGTAAATTTCACTTTCTGATCTACTGCATAACGTTTCCTTTCTCCGTTCTTCATTACCGACTAAAACCAATTGAGAACTGAAAGAAAAAACCGCTGTTCAACAGTAAGCACCAGATACCGAACCTTTTTATCTTGACTTATCGTATGTTGATACGCCATTGCCAGGGAGTCAAGGACTACACCGAAATATTTTCAGAGGATATGCATATCAGTTAAAGAAGTATTTTGAGATAGAAGACTTATGACCTGTTGGTTCAAATTTCGAAGTTACGTCTATAAGTGTCTAAAGTGCCAGTACGCCACTGACTAATATCAACCATTTGAGAGTGCAACACACAAAACGCAAGGAAGGTCTTAGAGACTTAGACCGTACCTCTCTGGTGCAATGATTATGACATTAAAGTTCGAGCACAAGGTCGCAATCGTTTTTGAGTTCGAGCCCCGTTCGCGTCTATTTTTTATTTCTTCTTCTTTTCTTTATTGTGAGTGGAGGACATTAATGTTATTTTTATCTAGATGTTAAATTAAGTTTCAAGTATGGAGCTATATTTCAACATGTCAGTACAATTAATTACAATTCTTGCTAAAAAGTTGAAACCGGCGTAATACGTTCATATGCTGCTGTTCAGAATGGAAAGTAGTTTAAAGGATCAAAGCATAAAAACATCAAGACTTTATGTAAGTTTTATAGGAAGTGCTCGAAATTGTGACGTGAATGTTCATGGCAAAATTGGCAGTGGCGAAGGAACGACTGTCGTACCCTATTCAACATATTATCTGGCGTAGGCTAGGCTTTGCAACGCAAGAAGGCAGCTAATCGTGTTCAGTGTCGCACTGTCAAACGTCTCTGAGGCAGCCTTTACAACACAAGAATGCAGCTAATCCTGTTCAGTGTCGCACTGTCAAACGTCTCTGAGGAAGGTTTTAGAACACAAGAAGGCAGCTAATCCTGTTCAGTGTCGCACTGTCAAAAGTCTCAGGGGTAGGCTTTACAACGCAAGAAGGCAGCTGATCGTGTTCAGTGTCATACTGTCAAAAGTCTTTGGGGTAGGCTTTGCAACGCAAGAAGGCAACTAATGGTTGTTCAGTGTCGCACTGTTAGGTAATTAATGCGAGATTTGAGAGATTTTTGTGTCGTTAAATCTTGAGAAGGCTGATAGCGACTTGCTGAAAATTAATGTTTCTATACTCGGGCAGCAGTTTTAAAGTCATTCTAAACTAATTTTTCATCAGGCTTTGCTTCAACACCGACTTATGTATATATAGCTACATATATTAATATATGGATATCCCTCAGGATACTCAAAGGGTGACATTTGGTTATAATTACTCTTACAGCAATAAATAAGTTAATGTCATAAATTAAATTACTTGTTGTATTGTTGCTTTTTCTATTTTCTTTCTTTCCTTTTAATTTGATAAATGGGCGTTACGTATTTGCAATTTGATTTACATCCCAGTTGAAGAACATTCCTTTGCATTAAAGTCGCATATTGGTTTATGTAATCCTTTATCAGGTAAGAGAGGATGTATACAACTTCTGTAGTCATTCATGGCCAGTTCCTTCAGGTCAAAGCAATTAAGGTTAGTTGGACAAAAGCAAACACTAAAATGAGTAACGAAAGGTTGTGGACAGCTTATTTTTTTAGATAAAGTTGGCTACAGTAATGCTAAACTATTACTTTAGTGACAATCTCTATTTCAGCGTTTGTAAAGTGGCACAAACGCGAAGTACTCAACCAAAGCTGAGAAGTTTGGCAACGATACGGGTGTACCGTATTGGCTCTCGCTAACCGTCAGGTGATTTGAATCGCACCATAGATAGTCATTCATTGCTTAAATGCACGAGATACTGGGGCCCTTGGAAGTGTAAAATCATATTGCAAGAATAAAAAATCTCACGTGTTGCACTCACATGACTTTCTCTACTCTTGTACTAACAATTCTTACAAACTCTTATTCCAATATGTCCTTCGTGTTAGTTGGGATAAACATTTGCAGAAATTTCCTTAATGCCAATTTCCTTGCAGGTGCAAGAGAAATATTGGAATACAGCACCTTTTAGCGATAGTCAATTTTTTAAAAACTGATCGGTATATGAAGGCTTTGAAATTCCGTTCTCTTTGCATGGCCAAGAGATAAAAAAGGTGAATAACGACCAACCATTTGATAAAAGTTTAACTATTGCAAAACTCACACAAATAACAATAAATGTCTCAGAGATACATTTGGACATACACTGTATTTTAACGAGATCTATGGCATGTAATACGTTCTCTGATTGGTAATCAGAGGATATGGTCAGTGAATTTATTTTGATAATTCTCCCGGTCAGGTCGGTGAGACCCGTAAACCAACGACAGGTGTGGTCCTCCAGACATTCTGGGGGTTGTGAGAGAGCGATGTGACCGCCAAAAACACAAAAATATGGTGCTCTCTAAAAAGCGGTTACTATTACTGCTATTGCTCTCTTCAATATCATCAGTGAAAAATATTGGAGAGCAAGAGGATTAATGACTTCATTGTCAGAAATCCAGCATTAGCTAACAACATTTTTTGTATAGTAAGATTAGCTCTGTCTTACGGTTTACCAGCTATGGAAAATTCATCAAGAGTAAATAGGACTACATGGGCTAAAGCATAAAATTCTAAATATACATTTTATTTGCAATAAAACTATTTTACACATATGACATGTTAATCAAAATCGTTGGAGACATTTTGAGTAAATCAAAATTTTCGAAATATTTTCCTGTAAAGGGTAGTTTAGGATGGAAGAATCTTCCTTCAAATCATCGTGTCGCCCCCTTGAAAGAGGTGTTTAACCGAGCTTTTGTTTTAGTGATGCTGTTCACGGACACAGACCTTTTTCTAAAAATGCTGACGTCAAAATTTTGGATAGAATACTATACTTCCCCTGCTTATTATTCGTAGTAGAGAAAGTAAAAATTGATACGTTTCAATGTAACATTTTAGCACCCCATTAGCAGTGAAAGGGTTGAAACGTTATGGTAAAGGGCAGTCAGTTGAGAGTTCGTGTTATTGTCAGCAAGCAAAGATATATACGGTTTTGCAGTAGATTTCAAACGATTTTATTAGGTTACAAATCTAGCTTGAGCAAACAGTGGTTTCGAGAACATAGTACGACAGCGCATACCGCTAGGGAAACATTGTGGCTTCTTCTAACACTTCCCCGATGCCTCCCCTCTAGGGAAATGGAGAGTATCGCATCCTGCGAATTCCCCAGACCTCAAACCAGCGCAACCTTAGTGTGGGGCACTTGGAGGGGGCCCTTCTTTCCTAAACCTGTGTTATCCAACTGAAGCTCAGCATGAGACGTGAGGTGAGTTCCAAGCTACAAGAGGCAGTTAATGGCGTTGGTACAATAGGCTGGTCTAATATTGGGTAGCTGAAAATTTCTGCTTACACCCCTAACTTGTGTGACTAAAGTCGTTGTTCCACTGTCCAACATATTTGACCAAACATTTTGTATCCAATGGAATTGCACACAAAAGAAACAATGTCTGTCACACTATGATGAATTTTGTCCAATACAAATAACAGTTCACATAGCAAGCCTGAAAAACAAACATGGCGGACGTAAATATTAATTTAGCGATTGCTATATAAAGTATAGGCTTGGGATATATTTCAAGGAGCCTGAGCAGGAAGAAAAGATGTATTAGAAGTAAAAGACGTTGCTGGATATGATATGTTCTCAGAAAAGAACAGAGCGCGGGCGGAGGTATATTGGATATACCACAAAACGACTTGAGGTTAGAGGAACGAATTCTAGGAATTGGCGAAGCTTTATTTCTCAAACTTTTACATCGTGTAGAAGACAAAGCTATACAACAGGACACAAATATGAGAAACTATTACACTGCAAAAGAGATAAGGAACAATTATTGTAATGGTTTTAATCTAGTATGCATGCAAAGATTTGAAGCCTTTCCATAACATATAATTTAAACACAGTTATATGGATTTATTATTATTATTATTATTATTATTATTATTATTATTATTATTATTATTATTATTATTATTATTATTATTATTATTATTATTATTATTATTATTATTATTATTATTATTATTATTATTATTATTATTATTATTATTATTATTATTATTATTATTATTATTATTATTATTATTATTATTATTATTATTATTATTATTATTATTATTATTTATGAAATGTAGCTATGTAATGGCCACCTCAGTAATATATGTTAATGGTCACAAAAAATCCTTAATGAATCTTCCGGAAAACAATTAAACGTTTTTTTTAAAAATACCCTACACATTAAAAGAGCCACGAGCCGTACATAAAAAACAGCTGACTACATATTGCCTGCGCAGTATTGTTACGTTATTGACGCTGGTTGGCTATTTTCAAGTTGTTGGATAAAAAAATTAGATGCAATTCAATCGTATTGTATACAAACAGGTTGGATGCAAAAAATGGGATAGAAATTGTATGCAACAAAATTGTATCCAACTCAACATTTAATATCAGCTGATGAACTTCCTGTCGTACAAATAAATATTGTGGGCACAAATAATATTCGTATAACTGGTTTTATAGTGTGATTTAACAGCGTGTTCAATTATACAGCACCGCAAGGCGTGGCAAGCCTATGATTGGATGTTGTGTTCAGCCATACGCCATTAAATTTTGTGTCAGTCATAGCTAATAAAAGTTGGACATGAGCTGACCAGAAATGTAATGTGGAAGATATGATTAAGAACAGCCGATTTAATATAAAGTGACAGAAACGACAAAATCCAGTCCTGTTACTTTTCTATAACTTTATTCTCTTCGAAAATGTTATCATAAACACACCGTTATCTTCTCGTTTACACGTCTACAGTCTTTCACGTTACCACAACTCACAAATTTTACTTCTCGTAGCCTTGATTAAGTACTTTCAGTCAAAATCTTCGTGACGAGTCCTTGAAATATATTATACTCAAACACCAACTTTGATCTTTAACTGACTTTTCATTTTTGAATTGTGCTATTCACAGACAGACACACGCGCACACATCACATCACACACACCTACACACGGACCTTTCTCTTACAATGCTCTTTTTGGATTCAGGGGTCCTCAAAACATATTTACGGTGAAATATCGACATGGAAACTTTGGGTCGAATATAGTACTTCGTCTACTTGCTATACGTACTAGAGAAAGCAATAGAGTTTTGTGTTTGCTATGCCAAAAGAAAATGTACGTAACATAATTATAATCAGGTAATCACAAAACCAATACATTAGATTTCTATTCAGTTCCGCCACTACATACCTTGAAACTTACATTATTTGTAAAGACGTGTGTATAACGTAAACAAATATGGAATCGGAAAGGAGCTAGCCTGCATTTGATAAGTGACTACTAGATTGCATTCCTGTCACCCCTGTTCCCCATGCCTGGTCTAGAGTGTTGAATAGCTGAACCAGCAGGATATCATTGCTTTCAAGTTGAGAAAAGTTTTAAGGAAGGATTGAGAGCCGGTTTCGAGTGTGGTAGCCAGTGAGAAGATCCACTAATTGCCTAAAAAGACACTACAAAGGTATTTGTAAAATGGAAACGATAGAATCTCGACAAACAGGAGTTGATTTTCTTTCCTCTGTGGCCCGGGAGGCTAATCTCGCATGTTTCACATGCCCAATATGTTGCTGGACATAGAGCGCTTTTCTGCACTATATTTTTCCTCACAATATTTGCAGAAAAGGATACTGCCATCAGTAAAAAATAACCTCCGCTGCACATTCAGATACTAGTTATCACGGAAAAGGCTTATTTTTAGGCATATTTACGATCAGGATTTCTCTAAGAAACTGTAAATTGCAATCAAACATAAGATAAATACAAGTTACCCACTTCTACCCCCTGGTCAAGGTCATTGACCGTAGAAAATAACGGGATATTTAGAAAAGGTTCAGTAGTTTCTCGCAGAACGTATACACTTCCTCTGCTGGTGCTAATGGCATGGGAAAAAATACAGAAAGTCCTTTCAAATATCTGCCGTAGCCAGTCTTAGCTCTACGCATTAGTTTAAGTTGGAATTGGCATTAGACTGTTGCACAGGAAAAAGTTACTCAAAAGAATGTAAAGTAGCAAAAATAAAATAAGCCGGTAAATGAAACAGAAGGGCTAGAAAAGGGCATTTCAAACATACAGATAAAGGTAGAAAAGGACGAACACAGTTCACCATTTTCTAGCTTATAATGACTCATAATGAACAAATATTATGTTGGGCCTTGTCTTCAGACACTAGAAAAAAGTTTTGCTCAACTTCCTAGCCCTAGTGATATGCATGACTGACACAATTGAGAAATAAACAAAATCACTCGCTTTTACCAAAGCACAATGACTTTTCTTATATTCTCGTGAGCGTACATATGAGATAGCAAATACACAAGCTGCAGTTGAGGCAGTCTATGCTTTTGTTTACTTGCTGTTAACGTTAGTTTGCCTTCGCGTCACACACGGATGAGTTATGCAGCGCTGAACAAAAATATTTGTTCTGAATACTCCTGGGATACAGATCTGTGTAGTTCTGTCACTCTACCGTAGATGTCGCGATTATACTAAAGCGAACAAAGGTCGTCGTTCCCCAGTCTTTTGTTTCCAGAATCTGGTTGTCTCACAGCTACTGGTTTATTTGTGGATTTAATCCTCAGAGGGAGTATATATACGTATTAAAAACAAAAGTCATCAAACATAACCCTTTACAATTCTGCGGAGGATTCATTCTCTGATACACTTTCTGTTGGTGCACTCAACTAGAGCATTAATCTTTTATGCAGAACAGAAGCTGGCGAAACAGTTTTGAAATGTGTGACATAAATGAGATACTGCGACAAAAGTGGGTTACCTTTGAGACCAAGATGTTCTAAAGATAGCAAATACTGGGAATAGAAATTTCATTAGAAAAAGCGTTTAAGTTTCCACAAAGTAACATTCCTATTCTAATCATCAAACTGATAAGCACGTCTGTATGAAGTGAAAGATTGGGTTACACTCACATGACTTTCACCACTCTTGTACAAACTCTTCTTACAAACGTTATTATTCCAGGCACAATCAATCGAAATAAATATTTGTACATACAGTTGAACCTGCTTCATACTTAACTCTGTTCTAATGAATTCGTATTGAACGTGCATTTTTATCGGTCCCGGCAAAATATAATTTAGAAACGTCTTAATAGAACAATATTTTTACCTAATGAATTTATACGTAATTTGCTGTTATGCGTATTAAATTTCAGTGAAACACAGCTCATTTTTATATAATTATAATGAACATATAGCATATACTATCTTAAAAGAAACCCGAGGCGCGTTTTCCTTATTTCTGTTGACAAAGACACAAGCTAAGCGGGCGGCTCTCGGCCGCGGAAACAAAAGACTAAGTAACAAAATAAGGTGCATGCAATTAATGCAAGAAAAGTGAAGCAAACCAAATTAACTGATTTCTTTAAAGCAGGACCAAGTTCAATATAATGTCCTCTTCGTGTATATCTTTGTAGTTTGTAAACTTTTACACATATAGGCCCATTGTAATGCTTTGTTTTTTAAAACAAAATATGATGCATTATCAAAATCTTATTTGTAAGTAATTCTGAATTACAACTAATCTTCCCTCTTCCCCTTGATATACGCATATATTAGTTTCAACTATATTGTCATCCTGTATATTTCCTGATACGCACAAGGGGAATAGGGGGATCAAGGGAATCAATAAGGGAATCAATAAAATCCTTTAAGAGTGGTCATTGCGCGATGGTTTTGAAACTGTGTTTTGTCTGCGTAGCTAAAAGATTGGGGAAAAAAATAGATTGACGGTCTTCTATTTCAGAAACTATAAGTATTTAAAAATTGAAACTAATAACAAGATTATCTCGGGAATTGCTAGCTCCCCAAAGCTACAGAGGAAGCCCGAAATACCGCGGATTTAACGCGGAGAAAAAAATTATTTATTAATTGTTTTAGTTTAAATTTTTCTTCGAAAATTGGTGCTGGGATATACTTTCCACTACCCCTAGAGGGGACCTTGGCCACTTCATTCCTAGCGTTGACCTTGGCTACTGCATTGCTAAGAATTTCCTTAAGTAACGAGATATGCACAAGGAAGGAGACATTCTGCATGTTAGTGAAGTGATAAGTAGCCTGAGCAAGATGATTTTGTGTATGGAGAACTCTTGACCATCCACTTTGCCTAACACTAAATGGTCCTTCCCTTTTCTTTTTAGGGACTTTTCAGTTCCTGTTTGTTTCATTTTCGTTCTCACATTTGAAAAAGTGTACGCAGAAATATCAGTTGCTTCAGACGTCAATTTGGTTACGTCTTTCACAGCCAGAGTGTCATAACTTTGAAAGAAACAGTTGCACACTTAATACATTAGTCTTTTCACCACTTCTTAGAGGCTTTCTGCTTTTATATTTCCTTAACTACTCTGAGAAACTGAACACTCCGCCACACTGACTGCACGTGCATTACTAGTAACACAAGTATCAGAGCATCACTTCACTGTAGTAACAACGCAATCGGAGAATTACCAAGTACCATGTGATAATAAATGGAAGTAAAATATTTATGCCCATGTTTAAATGTTTTGCAGATTGAATTACGGTATTTATTTACCTTGTTCATTACTTGAAAATATTAATATACGCAATGTAGTAAGGAACTATTTCCAATCGCGCTTCACCATTTGAATCGTGCTGAAAGTTGTGCTGCGGCACAATGTTGACATCCGTGCCCACTTTAAGGCCGGATAGGGTATAGGTTAGTGTAAAATGGGCGCAGTGTAATTGTGTGTGCTCCAAAAATTAAGATCGGTTGCATCGTTGGAAAAAACTCCTAACATAATTAGTGTGTAATCAGGGTTGCCAACTCGTACGATAATTATGGGGGCATATGATAATTTTAATGTTTGTACGATGGTTGTCAACCCGTGCGATAATTATGGGGGTGTACGATAATTTGAATGTATGATAGTTCGATATCGGCGAAATATCATTTTCACTGGTTTGTCACTCTAGCGAAGTGAAACCAATTACAAATAACATCACTTTCGTCCTCATTGTCTGTCTCCACCCCATAGCTACTAAGCCTGCTACCTTTATCCTCTTATTGCCAGTGTGCCCAGGTCTGATAATTTCAATGAAGAAGGCACTGTTCAGAAAATTGATGATCAATGTGGAAAACTCGGAATACGTGATATTCCGTGTGAAATAAAGAACATGCCTGAACCTGGCTGTTTCTGGAATGCTGTTAACCACATGCCACCTTGGTGGACATACTGATTTCAAAGAATTGGCGGCCTTTGCATTATCAGTTTTTTTTTTGTCCAACAGAAACACTTCTTGTGAAAGAGTTTAATAAAATCCAAAGTTAGGAACAGATTGGCACTAGATACTGTAAATGAACTCATTTTGTCATCTCAACTTATGAAAGAACGCGGGTAGATCTTAAAATCTGCAAGTCACCGAGAAGATGTTAAGATTTATTTCAGGCAATGCTTGAAACGGTCGAGGAACTGAATTTTCAGATAAATAGTGCGAGAAACATATGTGTTAAAGTTGTAATATTTGTTGAGGTCATCAATCTTGTAAGTGGATATAATAAACATCATTAAACTTATATTTTCATAAGTATTGTACAGATATTTTTATTGTTGTAGCGTTTGCTTTATGATGTACGATAATTTTGAATCCAAATCTATAATTTTAAGTGGGTGGTACGATAATTTTACTTTTAAATGTTGGCAACCCTGTGTGGAATTGCATTTAAAGTGGCGTACTTTACCAATTATTACATACTTGATAAGTTACTGTAATGTATTATTGCACGAATATTTCCCACCACCTCCGCGGATTGGTTTTTGTCACCGTGTGCATGAGGCTGTTTAATTCAGTGCTGATGGCTTGCTTCTCGGTCTGGGAGAATACACTCATGGCATAACTGACACTCCTACACACGATGCGGTACTAAAAATTGTGGCTTTAGTTATAACTCTGGGTTATAACGCACGTCCCCAAGAACAGCGTGATTTCGGGATTCTACTGTATAGTTATCACAAATTGAGGAGATCAACAGTTTCATATACTAAGATTTTGTCTATCTCTTACGGTTAACCAGAAGATAACTTCTTTTCTCTCTATTTTACGTCCTTACATCTTAGGCACGCAGTGATTGATTTGTTAGAATTTGTTAGGAGATACTTCGTAGATCGGTGTGTGGCGGACAGTTAGCATTCAAGGTCTCCTCGCTATACTATACCATCTTGCTCCACAGAGCCAGCAATGCACGGCAATGGCATCTCTTCTTCGGCTACGAGCAGAGGTCATTAGGGTGCCAAGCAGTCTATCTGATTTCTTTAACTGAGGATAGATGGCAGAGCATTCGCTATTACCACCTCTTTTCATGTTTACTACTGTTTTGGACTTAAGTGAAACTTTTGAGACGTGGCAAAAAATATCCAATTTGGCATTTACCTTAGCGGCTGAGAAAACCATAAAAAAGCTCAGACAGTTTGGTCGGGCCACGGGATTTTAACCCGAGACGTTCTGAATATGGGCCAAAGACGTTACAGCCTGGTGAAGAGAATGCAAACGCTACTCCCAGAAAATACAACACGGTGCTTCAAACGGCTAAGGACCTCTATTCTAACTCCACGAGCTCGTAATGGCGCATAGAACTGTGCGTTCATTTCGAGCTGCGTTCTGGAACGCAAATGGAGTTAGAGACCAGAGACCTGGCCTGTTAGAGTTCGTAGACAGTCACGGAATTGATATCCTGATAGTCTGTGAAACGCACTTGCACGCCGGTGTACAGTTTACCCTGCCAAGTTACGCCGCTCATCGGTCTGATCGGGTCGGCCGACAGGGCGGTGGTACTGCCATATTCATAAAGAACCATCTCACCCATACTCCTGTTACCATTCCTCCGCTACAACACCTGGAAGCAACCGCCATAAGGTTATCCTTGGGCGGGAACGACCTGGTGCTCGTGGCGGTATATGACCCGCCGGATGGCCGTTTCCATGAAGCGGACATTACGGCTCTCCTGAACCTACACCATAGGGTTTGCATTGCAGGAGACTTCAACGCAAAACACCCAAGCTGGCACAGCCGCACCCAGAACGTGAAGGGCCGGGATTGTACCGTCTCATTAGCGGGAACCCCGCCCTTCACGCGCACGGGCCGAGAGGTCCAACTCACTAACCGGCACGCGGCACTGCCGACATCATCGATTTCGCAATCACCAAAAACATTCCATTTCACTTGGACCTCTCTGTGATTAACGCTCTGGATTCCGATCACAACCCTGTTGTGATCGACTCAGACGTTAATCTCACTGCGCTGGGAGTGCCGGACTGGGTGGAAGAAGTCGACTGGGACGCGGCCGTCCTTGCCCTTCAAAACTCCGTGGAGGCAAATCCTCGAATAGACTCGCTTGAGGCTCTCGAGGAGGCAGCCGCGGGGTTTGCAACCCCAGTCCTAAATGCGGTGCGTGCTCACACACACCGCATCCCTACCGAAGCACCAAACCCGACATCTATCCCTGTACCACTTAAACGCCTCATACAAGCAAAGAATGCTGTCAGACGGCTATGGCAGAGATTCCGACATCCTAGAATAGGAGTAATACACCAGAGGTTCAAATCCCTGGTGAGACGACTCCTAAGAAAACATAGGCAAACAGCGTGGGAAAACACGTTGCGTCACGTAAACCTCCAGGAGAGGAAACCGTGGCGCATCGTCCGAGGCTTGCGGAAAGACAAATCTGTACACCAGCACCCTGTGCATAGCCCTCGGGGAAGACTTGTGTTCGAACCGAGGGAAAAAGCTGAGGCACTAGCAGACTATCTGGAAACTCAGTTCCAGCCCAGGGAAGATCCACAGAACGATGACCATACTGACCTCGTGGAACAGGTGGTAGAAGACTTCCTAGAAGTCGGACCCGCGGACCACGAGGTGTTCCACATCCCGATAGTTACCCCTCGCGAGGTAACTAACACCATAAAATCCCTAAGAGCCCGAAAATCCCCTGGACAGGACCGTGTAACAGCGGAAATGCTCCAGCACCTTCCCCCTAGAGCCGTGATGCACTTGACCCGGATTTACAACGCGTGCCTCAGCATGCGTCATTTTCCAGCTGTCTGGAAACAGGCGCGTGTGGTATGCGTGTTGAAGCCGGGCAAAAATCCGGTCTTTCCATCTAGCTACCGCTCCATCAGCCTACTACCAGTTATCTCGAAAGTATTCGAGAAACTGTTCCTGTCCCGCCTTGGCCCCCTATTGGAGGAAAAAGGTCTCCTTCCTGAACATCAGTTTGGTTTTCGTTCTGGCCACTCCACGACCGAGCAACTACTGCGTGTAGCCGAAAAAGCTTCCCTGGCTTACCAGGATAGGGCTAAAACTGTGGCAGTGTTGCTTGATGTGGAAAAGGCATTTTCTACCACTTGGCATGAGGGGCTTGTCTACAAACTCATACAGCACGAAATCCCCCCTCCATACATTTACTTGGTGGCTAGTTTCCTACAGGAACGTAGCTTCCGGGTGAAGGTGGAGGGATCATTCTCTAGAGAGAGGCCCATTGGCGCAGGAGTCCCCGAGGGCAGTGTACTGTCACCGGCGCTCTCTGCAGCTTACATGGCCGATCTCCCCACGCACCCAAACACACTCATCTGTCAGTATGCGGACGATCTTATGATCTTCGCTACTAACAAGAATCCGCGCTACAGTTACCAACAAGTACAAGCCCACCTCCGTGCCATCAGTAGATGGTGCGAGAACTGGCGTATGTCGATAAACCCGGAGAAAAGCTCTGCGATTCTCCTAGCGAATACGAAAGCCAACCGGCTCCCGCGAGACCTCGAGCTTCGGCGCCGTCGGATCCCCTGGGTCACTACGGCGAAGTATCTCGGAGTCACGCTGGACCGGCGGCTGACGTACAGACATCACGTCAGGGGCAAAGTACTGCAAGGCCATGCTGCTCTCCGGCAGCTATACCCCATATTCAGATCCCAAACCATGCCTTTACGCCTGAAGCTCCAGTTGTATCGAGCGATCATCCCGCCTCTGGTCCTGTACGGATGCGAGATCTGGGGAGTGGTGGCAAAGTCCACCTTCATCAGACTCCAGACGCTGCAGAACCGGGCATTAAGGATGATCTATGATACCGGCTGGAGATTTCCTGCCCATATCCCACATGAACACTCCGGTATCCCGTACATTGTCGACGTGATTAAATCCCGCGCTCGCACAATGTACAACAAACTCCAGAACCACCCTAACCCTCTGGTGAATACTCTGGGTCAATACGACCAGAGAGAGCCACGCCGACTACCATCAAAGAGACTACCAAAGGACATCCTAAGCCCGGCGGTTTAACTCTGAAGATGGGAAAGGCGAAAGTACAATCTGTACTCAAAACAGAGAAAACACCTGTTTCAGTTCACCTCTCAGTGAGTGACTGACGGCCAGAACCCTAGAGGGGATTAGCGCGTCACCTGACTGGCCGGAAACGACCAATCAGAGACCGCGCAGAGCCCGCTCGCGGACCAATCCCCTCCAACCACCCCTCCTGCCCCTATAAAACCCCTTGTTTCCATTAATCATTTCCCAGTGTAACAAACATCCCTGTAGTAACACCATCGAAACCATCGCGCAGGTTAAGCCGTATAACGGCTAGGTACTGCGGACATGACACTCGAACGGGGCAAATAAAATTGCACCCGCTCGACTCGAACTGCCTCTGGAGCCTCTGGAGAAAATACAAGACAGACGTCGCTGCTATCCTGTCTTCAAAAAAGCTCAGACAGTTTGGTCGGGCCACGGGATTTTAACCAGAGACGTTCTGAATATGGGCCAAAGACGTTACAGCCTGGTGAAGAGAATGCAAACGCTACTCCCAGAAAATACAAGACAGACATCGCTGCTATCCTGTCTTCTTTTAATAATATTTAACTTTATTTCACTAATTGTGTATTGCAATGGTGCATTTCCAAAGTTATATTGTATACTTTACATACATAGGAAACATGTGTTGAGGTACAATTAATTGTCTTCATATTTAGTTTAGTTAATATCTTCAACGAGGTCGGTATTGGCGTTTCCTGTTCAGTCTTCTATGGAGTCGCTGTTGTGGTAGGTGCAGAGGAATTTGGTTTAATAGACTATCAGGATGGTTGGAAAAGGATCTGCAGAGTCAATGGTAGCATGAGCGAAGTGTGGCATCTACTGTTGATAGTAAGATACGAATGAAGAGTAGAATTGCAAATGTAGCATGGGGCATCCGCTATTGTTCGAAGAACCCGATTTTATATAGTATGGATCCTCCTTATCTGAGAATTTGAAGCAGAACTCCATATCGAACATCCGTACATCCAGATTGGCCTAATTAAGGAAAAGTATATCATCCATTTGATGTCTAAGGGCAGCGGAGGCGATTCTTTAAGTAAATATTTTAACTGGGGGATTTTATACTTCAATCTTTTGATTAATGAAGGGATATGGGCGCTCCAATGTTAGGCCTAAGTATCCTACCGTTTTAGCTTGTGGAGTTTCTTCATTTCCAAAGGTGATTACATATTCTTTAGTTTACCTTTTATACGTGAACCTTACTGCTTTAGAATTTTTAGGATTGATGCGGATTCCCCATCTTGAGCACTATTTGTGTATTTTATCTACAAACTGTTGCAGACTGTTTACTGCTGAGTTGTCTCGTCCTTAGCAAAGGACTGCAATGTCATCTGCAAATTGCCCTATTAGGGTGTTATCATGTGAGCGTAAGTTGGAAACAGATTAAATACAGAAAGGGAGCCAGCACACTCCCTTGTGGTACTCCAGCTCGTATAATTTGGGATTGAGTTTGATAACTAAAATACTTCACAGAAAAGGATCTGTTCATGAGCTATGATTTGATGATTAGAAACAGTGTATCAGTAAAAAGGGGTTTTAATTTAAATAAAAGGCCCTCGTGCCAGACTTTATCAAATGCCTTTTGAGTAAAATAGTCCAAAACAGACTTTTCTTCAAAAGAATCCAGTATCTTATCTACCACCTGATAAAGTTGTTGAGGACATAAATGAGAAGCTCTAAAGCCAAAATGGCTATCAGGAATGAGTGGCTGTAGGATGTTGAGAAGCTGTGGAAGAAGGACCCTTTCGAAGACTTTAGAAAACAGTGGCAACAGGCTGATAGGACGACATGATTGAGGGTCTTGTTTCGGTTTATCAGGCTTGGGAATCATTACTATTATGGCATGTTTCCAACTCTGTGGAAAATAAGCAAGGCGAAGAATAGTGTTGAAGTGTTGAATTAGAAACACAAGTGTTTTTCTGGAGAATGCTTTGAGTAATAGCTGAGTGTTCATGTCATGGCCAAGGGATTTTTTCGCCGGTGCTCTAAGTATGGTATTATACACCTGCGCTGGGGTAAAGAACGAGGAAAATGGGGAAAGTTGAAGAGGCATTGAAATACTTTCACTTACATTTTCAGGGAATTCCAAATCTTCAGTAGGATTAGGCGTGAACTGCTCCTGTAGCATTTCACTGAAGAGTGTTGCTCTATCTTGTGGCGATGTTCACCACACGTTATTAAGATGCAAAGGTGTCATTATATTTGGTTGCCTAGTTATATGTTTAGTCTTCTTCCAAAGCGAACCATCGGCTGTATTATACGTGATGGTTATACGTGGCAGTACTTCTTTTAGAAGTGCAGTATGCAGGTGGTGGGTAGCTTGATTGTATACTGTTTTGTGAACAGCGTATTTATTGCGTGCCCATAGTCTCCGGCAGTCTCTATTTTCTTGAAGAAGAGTTTTAATATGGGATGACAGCAACATTTGGTAACTAGTTGACCTCCTTAATACTTGTTGAGTCGTAGATACATTAGCAACTAAATGTTTCTGCTTAGCACTGTAACAGCGATCGTTCGTATTATCTTAAAATATTTATTTTGGACCTTTGAAAGATGATGCTACGCCTAAATACCGAATTTGGTATCTAAGGGACTTTTTGTTTTTGAATTAAGCTGTTTACTGACACACATGCACGCACAACTCCAGACCAAGTAATTAATGCAAGTATGAAATAAACATCACCCTCTCGCCAGGTTGAATCAACACAAACTTAACCCTTAAGCGACCGCACGTTGCTGTATTATGTAAACGGTCGCACGGGCTGTTACTGACACCACAAAGAAAATCGATCCAGGAGCATATCTCTTAAACAAATATCTGACATTCTCTTCTTTACTAAATGCTTGCTACTTAAGACATTTTTCATCACATTGGTTACTATTTGTGTTTCTTTAAAAATATGCAAATGTTATGGTTTAATTTATCATTTCCTTCTTATTTGTTCTATCAGTTCACTTTTAGATGCTTGCACACATGTGTGCAAGTTCAAGGGAAGAATTGGATAGGCGTGGTATCAGTCAACAATGTCTGTAATTGCCTTGGCAACGACTTTTCGAGAAGACTTGTTTAGGCACAAATTATATATAAATTGCGATTCGATTCGTCTTTTATAACTTTACTACTTAAGAATACCACAAGTATGAATGTTATTTGACATCGCTTTTATCAGACATTTTAGATAGGGTTCCCTCATGAAGGATCTAATGCCTCTCTAATCAGAAAGAAAACATTTGGGTTGCACTAACATGACCTTCTCTACTCTTGCACAAACTATGCTTAGAAACCCTTATTCCTCTATCTTCTTCATGCTGATCGAGATAAACATTTCTAGAAGTTATCATATTGTTAATTTTTTTATATACGCAAGGGGAATACAATAGGCTTTAAGTGATAGTAAAATATTGTTTTAAGAGTGAGCGTATATGATTGTTTTGAAGCTCCGTTCTCTTTGGATGACCAAGAGATAAATGAATAACGACCTTCAAAGACTTCCCTTCCACCCGGTATATATATTAATAAATAATCAACTAATTTTAACCAGTTTCATCTTCATGTTCAACATTAGTTTCCTTTGTAACCCTTAGCTCAATGGACTGCGGAGATATCTGAGCACAATTCAAGCATTTTATTAGCTTTTTCTGAAAACCTGCGTTCCTTAAAAGGAGCTAAACAATACAAAAATAATTCTTTTGTAGCTTTTAATTGTATCGTTGTTTGGCTCTAGATAACGGCAACATCATTTTTATTGCTTCCAAGTTAATTGTTCTTCTCAGTTCCTAATTCTCGTACATTCCACAAAGCCTTGCAGTTCCGAAACCACAAGGAAGAGAGGAGAGAAAGGTCAGAATGCATAAGCGTGGGTCTCTGGGATGGATAGAGATGAATGGCGGTTAAAGGTGAAAGGGTTATAGGTGCTATTTCTTCCCTCCTTTTGTTTTTACTTGTCTTCCCCTTTTAGAATGTAATTTTATAGAAAGTTGCACACACTCACTTTCATAGCTGCTCTGCTCAGAAGTTCTACCATAAATAACTTTACACAATAGAGCAACGAAATTAAAATTTCTCTCTAGATTTACGTTTTTACTAAACCTGGGTACGGAACATCTCTGCCGTGATGATGACATTTACTTAACGTTCCGTTTCCTGAGTTCATAAATACTTTTCGGCTACGAAGCTTGTTCGTTCTTTTTACTCTGTAGAAAGACTTTTCTTCTCTTTGTCAGATATCTCTATTTATGATCCCACTGTATTTGTTATAACACCTTTTTCTGAAGTGGTTCACTCTTTAAGTTACCACTAGATGAGGAAGATATTACTTGCGTCAATGAAAATGAATACAATTATTAAGATTAAGAACTTAGCTAATTATACTGCTTAAGGTGTGTTAATTACGTATGTTTTAAATGCGTTTCCTTTAAAACTAAGAACATGAATTGAAAAAGAAAAAGCACCAAGTATTTTAATTTTTCATTTGAAGTGCGTTTTAAAACCCAATTAAAACCAGCTGCTGCATTCAGAATTACCAAGCCATAATGCATTTAATATGGCATCTTAAATAATGTGTAGCTTCTTAAATTCAACACAAAACAGCCGTTCTAAGGAAAAACTTTGAAAAATATTTTACGTGTGAAATTAATGAAATACGTACTATCCTTACACGCATCTGGACGTAATTATTTGTTTACACATTTGCGCACAAAAAATCGTGTATGAACAATGATGCCATGGTCTGAAACAGCTCTGGTCATCTTGCAATTTGGCCATGGCCTTGACCTGGAATAGCTCATTTGGGAAAATCTGAGTCTGAAAGACTTAATGATTTCAGAAGCAGTCGACCACGCATCTTGAAAGCCGGCCTAGGTGTTTCAAAGCACACAATTAAGATTAGGACACGAACTCGTCAGGAAACCCTTATTTACTTTCTCTGCAAGTATAGTAAGCAGGGGAAGTACATATTGTATTCCACTCAAAAATTTATGTCGAGATTTCACCAGAAATACATGTTTTGAGGCCCTCTGAATCCAAAAAAGCTTTTTTAGAAAAAGGTCCGTGTGCGTGCGTGTGTGTGTGTGTGTGTGTGTGTGTGTGTGTGTGTGTGTGTGTGTGTGTGTGTGTGTGTGTCTGTGTCTGTGTGCGTGTGTGATGGTTAGAATAACCTGAATTTAATATTATAATTTACATAGTATTTACAAATTGAAAAATGCGTTCTGTAGATGAATTTCACTGTCATAAAGTAAAAATGGTCGTGAATTAACATAAAATATTTTGCTTAAAATTATGAATTGTATTTAAATTTATCAGCTGCAGTTTCCATGCTCTTATAACATCATAATGACATGCGTTAAACATGCAGGGTGGTAAGTTATACTTCTGTCGAATGACTAAGGCCATATATGTTAGCCGTGTGTTTTATCCATTCCTCGTTGTTACACTGGGTTCTGCATTTAAAACCTAACGGAGCACACGGCGTTTCGCCCCTCCCACGACCTTACTGGATTCCCTCACTACTGGCTGCCGTTGTGCTCGTGTGCGAGTACTGTACCAGCCACCATCATGAACAGGCCCTTACCTCTACACCAACGCATTTGCATCTGTAAAAGTTATTATATACAGGAATCACCAAGCTGCGTTCACACAGCGTGTATTAAAACATTCCCTGGTGAAGTACCTCCTTTCAGCTTACAATTGTGTGAAGAAATTCGAAGCCCCTGATTCTATGGCAAACAAAAAACGGAAGCATTAACATACAGTTTTAAAAGAGAAAAAGTTAGACGAAATAGGCGTATGTTTTGAACGTTCACCACCCAAATCCATCCCAAAATTAGCACAACAGGTGGCAATTTTGGAGTCTTCTGCACATAGAGCAACTAAATTCTTGAAACTAAAACCGTGTAAGTGTACAATTGTCCATGCTTTAGAACAAGCTGAACCAGCAGCAGAAATGCATTATTGTGAATGGTTTCTTTCATAATTGAATAACGGTTTAATTAATCCACAGCTCCTGATGTTTTCCGACGAGGCGTGGTTCCACCTAAATGGTCATGTCAACACTCATAGCAGTCGGTACTGTGCCTCTGAAAATCCGCATCGCATTCAAGAAATCCCTCATTATGACCTTGATGTACTGTTAGCGCTAGGCGCAATATAGGTTCAATATCCTACGAGCTGCAGAGAGGTACGGAAATGACGTTTGATCCCATTTTATCATGAACTGACAGAAGAAGAGAAAGCATAAGGATTCTGCTACTGCCCAAACAGCAGAGGAGTCGTGCATGTATATGGCTCTTTCGCTCCTCCGATCTAGCTCCTCCGATCTACTTATGGAGTAACGTGAAACACAGAGTTTACGAGACAAATTCTCATACATTGGAAGAACCAAAACAAAACATTACAGTGGCCCCACTTAATCGTGTGAATCAGAATGTCTTCTCCCGATATGACGCTTGTTTAACCGAGGGTGGACGACATTTGCAGCATCTTCTATAAGGTAAGTGTGTTATACATTCCAGCATTCATTCAGCATTCGAGAACATGTCGTACAGGTTCTCCTGTACGGTATGTTTATCTACACAGCACCTAGCCGCTTAGTGCGTCTTTATCTGTGCAGTATATAAGGTGTTATAATTTTTTTCAAACTTTTGTGTCTGAGGGCATGGTTTTTTCCTGCATACCTAAGTTTGGATGCAGGAAGGGGGGCAGGCATAGGTGTTGGGGTGAGTAAGTGTTAGAAGGTGGGTGAGGCATTACCGTTACCCAAGGGCGTCCTTAGGAAGGCGGTAACTATTCCTTCTACGGGGTGCACTGTGGTTGTGCCCTAGTGTCCGTACCAGTTGGTTGGTGTGGGAACTCAGTTTACTGTGCATGGTTCGGGATCGCTCTCTCACCAAGTCCATGATGTAGGGTAGTCCGGTGTGGTTGTGAAGGATGTAAGACGGGAATCTACGCCCGGTATCGTATATTGTTCTTAACGCCCTGTTCTGCACAGTTTGCGTATGGTGGAGGGTGCCGCCGATCCCCAGGCTTCGCAGCCATACAAGATCAATGGTGAGATGATAGCTTTAGGTAGATGGGCATAGTTGAACGGAGGATAGGGCACGCCAAGCTTATGTAGGAGCAAAGCCGGCTGTGACACACTCAGCGCACAGGCGAAATACCATGCACCTGTTAAGTTTTAAACGAAGAACCTGTATTTATGGTATTCAAACGCTTCTGTAAAGATTACTTAATGTTAAGCATACCTCTTTGATGTATACTATTCGGTAAAAATCTCTGTTTACATGCTGAAAACCTTTAATATATACGCAGAATTTAATTCACATTTTATTTCTCAAAAAATGTTACCTGTTTCAATACAAATCATTATTTACCCATAGCCTTGCTTTCTTCTTAAATATCTTTGCTTTTCTAGGTGTTTACGTTTTCTGCAATCTTCTTGGCATGTTTTTATATAGCGTTTGTAATCTTCATTTAGAATAAGTAGTACTCTTAATTCTCACAAGCTGCTTCACTTCTCACAACTTATATCCAATTTCTTGGCGTCTGACCAGGCCTACAAATATAACTTAATTTCTTTAAGAGTTCATAGTTTTGAGGTGCATTGCGATTATTTGAACATCACTTCTGTGCTACCCTAGGTGCTAAGATATGTCACATTTAGGTAACATATGTTTATGTGTGGTGTAGGTGTGGACGTATTTTTATAATTTATGTTTACTTAACTTAGTTGTTATTGGCACTGCCCACAGAGCTTGAATCAATTGGCTTATTGTACTTCCCAATGTAACACGAGACAAATTGTTCTTCAGGGGCAAATTTAGTTTTCATATATTTCTCTGATCCGAAGATCTAGGTCATGGTCAGCTATTAGTACGTCACACCACCACAACAGAAAACAACACAACTTACAATAGAGTACATATTACCTATATTGCCCAGATATGGGCCTTACTTGGTTGATATGCTGATCTAGGTTGAGATAAATCGACAGAAAGGATAAAATTAAAGTTCAAGTTCAGTAAGAATATGAAAAATGGTCTTATGTTTTAAAAAATGCATTTTGTTTCGAGAATGAGCTCAATGAATTTAAAGCAAACATTTAGTATCTAAAAAGGGCCGTTAAAGTGCAAATTTTAAGCCATTCTTAGACTCACTCGCATCTTGGACTTCCAGATTTAATAGTTTTATTTACTTTTTATGACCTTACTTTAAACTAATTCTAACTAACGTGTTAATGAGTAAATCTATCCCAGGAAATATTATACTTAGAGCCAATTATCAACATATTTAACACACAAATAATATAAATACATAAATATGCAGGAACTGCTTTCCTAAATGTTAATTTACATATCAAACAGAACCAAAACAGATGCGTCAATATCATAGCAGATGTGATAATATTCATAAATCTCACATGAAAGTGCGATAAACTCATTTTACAAATTACTATTGAACCAGTATGCTTGGCTGAAGCACACGTTTTGAAGTGGAATGGGTCAATGAATTTATATTACCAGATAAATGCACACGGATAAAGTTACAATAGATAGAAAGGAAACTCCTTAACCGAATGAGATTACGATGTGTATCCAGTATGGGTTCGCATGGGGTTGTTTCGTGGTTTTTCTCAATCACCAGGTAAATAATGGATTGGATAGTGTAGTAGCTCGAAGCAAAAGTTTACCCACTGGTAACTTTAAATTTAAATTAAATTACAGGACTCTGAAAGCACCTAAGCAACAGCTAAAGCCATCTATCAACAACTTACTTAAACATAGGGAACGTGAAAGCCAATGCCCAACACGGCCCTCTATAACTTAAGGTGGCCGTACAGAAAGTGCGATGAAAGAAATAAGTTCATTGCTGCGAGCTTCTTTACTCAATTCTGTGAGTCGTTAAAATGAAGTAAATTGTTCAAGAGAGATTGATGAGCTGAGAGTGGTACCAAAATCATGCGTAGCGATCCAACAGAAGTTGCGTATATGCCAATCTATATCGACGACTCCAACATTGGTGGCAGTGCAGATTATGCAATTCATACATTCATACAAATTACATGACCTCTATTCCCATTGAAATTCAGTGAAGGATCTGGTCGATTTGTGAAATATTCCGATTCCCTCAGTTACTCTCCAAAACAGCCTATATCTCTTGCAATATGAGCAATTTTCTTCAACAAAATAATTAACCAGAATAAACGCGCAGATTTTGTATGGATACCTTGCCACTAAGTACAAAGAAATCAGATGAATCTGACAAGAACATTGAACATCATCTAGTACCCGACAATGACAATAAGACATTTTCCTAAAACTGTAACAGAAACATGAACACGAGTAAAAATTGATTTGCTATAGCGCAAAAGACTGTAGACTGTTAATGGCGAGAAGAAAACTTCGTATTTCTGGTAAAATTTTACAATATAATAAAGTCATGGTAAAGTAACCGGACGGATTTTATCATTTTGTCACAATATTAATATAAAATAATTTATAGAAACTATTTCGGATCTCTCCAATTTATTTTACAGGAAGTATAAGATCTACACTTCTTAGGAGGGTAAGTAGCAGTAAATAAGTAAGTAAATTTAATAGCGAGATTTCACCGGAAACGCACGTTTTGAGACACCTTAAAACCACAGAAAGCATTCTTGCAAAAAGATCCGTGTGTATTTGTATTAAAAATGAAAAATATCGTCTTAAGGTGATATTCTTAGTTCTGAAGGCACTGTTTAAGTGTTGTTATCTAATTCTTTTAGATATTTGAAGGTATTTAAAAGAGTTCTGTTGGATGAAATTCCTGACGACTCCCCGTCGTTTACAACACTTGGTTATAACGCTAGAGGAGAATTTCCCTATTATCTCTCGGGCAGTCTGCCACGGGGTATTTATCTTGGGAATTAAATGCGTAACTCCATGACGTGAAACCGGACAAAGGCGGAAACCATCCTGCATAAACGGCGTATGCGACATGTCAGCTGTCCAGCGCTTTTAGAAGCAAGCTCTTTCACTAAAACAGCACGGAACTTCGTGAGCAGAATCTTACTCAATTATAGTCAAATCTAAAATGCTACTCGTATTAAAGATATCCACATTTTTCATCACTTTCACTATCAAGATTTTGTCGGCCAATATCTTATTCCTCTTCGATTAAAAAATAAAGCTCTCTTCGGTATTCTTTCCTTGTTCATACTCATTACATGTGTTTTCCATTTCTTATTATATACTTTGATTTCATATACTGTAAAAAATGACAATGTGACAAATTCCACTTCTGACACCAGTATCACTTTACTTCCCTTTTAAAACTGAATCATAATAATACAGCTGTTTTATCGTTAACACAACCTACAGTTGGTGCTGACCTCGCAACTCATAGCTGCTTTGTCCTGTCGTAACCTTGACACAAAATACTACTCAACTGTTCACATAAACAATTCCGACAATTCACTCATTAAAAAGTGCTTCACACAACAAACTTCGACGTGACGATTAAATATCTAAAACAGGCTCTGGTGATATACATATTCTCTCAACACACACTTACTAACACAATTGTTAGCTCAATATTCAACTCTGAAAAAAAGAAAGAAATAAAGAAAGAAAGAAAGAAATAAACAAACAAAGAAAGAAAGAAGGAAACAAACAAACAAAGGAAGAAAGAAAGAAGGAAACAAACAAACGAAAAAGCTAACACTGGCTCACTACTCGCTTGTACCGGATAGAAGGAAAGCCATTACATTAACTTAAACCAGTGATAGATCTTAGTATTTTAGAACACATGTTGTATCTTACATTTTTGTATCTGATTATTCTCTACGGAGATGTTTTAGTTTTGTCGAAAACAAGAGACATGCTGGCAACGGTGCAAGTGGTGTGGGTGTCACTTTCACTATGTCAGTAAACAAAGACGCTTCACTGCTGCTACCGCGCATCTCGTGAGCGTAAACAAATACCATGTCATTTTTACTGTGTGAGTGTAGCCAATCAGAATGCCAGTTGTACTCGCTATACCCCAAAACATTTCACCACCCGCGTCGTGTTTGCAAACGACCGACGTGTTTTCCTCGAGAAGCCGGTTCAGATCCCTGACCAAGCTCAACGCAACATTTCCGAGTTACTTCACGTCTGAAAATGCTTTTCGGAATATTCCCTCAACTCTTTGATGTGACTAATAATTTCAAAACCCTATGTGATGTCCAATAATTACTACCAAACTATGTCACAAATACTATTATGTCCGCACATTCTTGTGGACTTACGCATTCAATTTGGAATAAAGAGCATTTATATTTTTGAAATCGGCTGATCAAAGTAGCAAAAAGGCATTACACTTTATTGTTTCTAATGCGTCTATGAAGCACATGTTAGAAGGAATGTAAGAGCTCCTTTCTTCCCTATATAGCCGAGACGAAGTGCCGTCAAATTCTCTGGTAAATACACCTTTTCTCGACACTTATTGTAAATACGCCAGGCACGTGAACAGCATCTAGAACTGAATGGAAATATTTTGACCTTTAGCGCTAATATTTCTCTTTGTTCTGATTACTGCATTGTTATAGGGTGGCGTATTTACAAGCAAATGTGTGAGCGATTTTTTGACAGGCGGTCGGCGTCACAATATAGGCTTCTATTTTGTCTTTTGATTTAATTATACAAATTTCATTTCTTTTTATGATTCGACGTATTGCCTCAACTTTATATATTATATTTTCTATGAATATAGGTTATACAACAAAATGGGATACTTCCCACAGCAATCTACTTTGGAAGGGATGAAGTGTATGCACCACAGGAGCCTACAGACCACAGGCAGACAGAACACAGAGACGCGCGGAAGTCCTTGCAGTTCCAGGCTTGAAGACCCTTCCCACTGCTGGAGCGGCCAAGAGAGAAGTGAACGACCACCAACTACTCTAAGAAAGCTAGAAGGACTCCTGAAACATGAGAAGGCAACGGAATGGAACGGAAGTGTTCAAAAGAAAATCATAGTGTATGAGAAACCACCCAGGAATCACCTGCCAACTAGGAAATCCAAGAAATCTCAAGGTTAGACTAGGCAGTCAACAAGAATCGAACCCGAACCTCCCGAGTGCAAATCTTACAATATGCTACTGCGAAGACATCTGGATCAGTTTATTTTATATGCCTTATCTCTCCATAATTATTTATACCACACCCTAATTGGAAACGTGGGTATTCATTTGTTATTATTCAGTAATATTTTATATTTAGTTTTATGTACACCAATATATCGTTACCTTTGTTTATTTATTGAACATTTATAAATACATCTATTGGCTATTAATTTAAACTATAATATAGTTTTGAAGATACTTTTAAAATTCTCCAAACGTACAACGCCGTCTAAAATGATGAACTATTCACATTTTATTTATTATAAATTTATATTCCTTCACTCACACACTTTTTCCATTTCGCTGGGATACCATCTACATAAATATTAAATAAAATAGGTTTAAGTGAACAACTTGTAAACCTAATTGCCTCATGAATTTAATTCAGATAAGTTGGTGGTTGGTTTAATGTAATGTATGTAAGCAGTAAATTATTTTCAATTATATGTTTTATCCTGCAAATAAAATATACTAATATTCCCATGCTCATTAAATATTAAAGTATATGCAACAGAATTAATATCTTTAATACCCCCGAAATTAAAAATGCATGTGTACAACAACAGACTTCGTTATTGATTAGCTATTTCACTTCCACAAATTATTCACATAAAAGCTATTTCCGCATTTATTCACTGTTAATCATAGCATATATTCTGGTGAAATAATTTGATTTAGAAGCTACCACTAAAGCATACTATGTCAAGAAATATATTAGAAGTTATTTAAAAAATAGGTATGTTATAATTACGCACTCTTTGCCTGAGCTAGTGAAAGACTGAAGAATGGATCCTTAACAAAATAAACAATTGATGGATTGCAGCCAAGTAAATTCTAGTTTAAAACCATTCTTTCGGCTATAGAGTGAGGCGGTCGAAAGTTAAGTTTAAAGCCCAAAAATTACTTGGCTGCAATCGCGAGAACCATGAACCAGCACCAAGAAATATTTAAATTTAATTGCTTATCTTATTTGACATGAGTACGTAAGGTAAAAGCATAGCTTAAAATGACAAAAATTGATATTTTCTATTATTAACGGAATTTTTTTTTCTGTCTGATTCAGTTTATAGTTATATGCAAATCACAATGTTTTGAAGCGCGTTTTATCGTGCAGATACTTATTTTTAATTTAGCTAATATTTTAATGGTATTGTGCTTCGTTATCATAAACAGGATTATTCCTTACGAAGAAAAAGCCACTTAAACATTTCTAAATTCTTTTAAAAATATACATATTTTATGCATCAACCGAAAAATAATATCTACTTCCTTAAAATGTTTTCCAAAATATTCACCAATATGCAAGGTTTCTGTGTTAAACAATGTGTCAGATATTTTCTGCTAAATCCGAAAGGAAACTTGTGGCGATCCGTAGCCATATAAACATGCATATTAAAACATTCTTTGTACTGTTTCATTTGTCATCTGTCACCTCAGTAACTTTCTGGTTTACTCTGTTCTCCGTTTTCCCTGCTATAAAAAGTTAACATATCTCCAGAAAACGTGTGTGGTGGTTTGCCATAAATTAGCAATGTATATTCAGTTTAATATGCCTATAAGTAGCTTACAAACTAAAAGATTATGTCGTTGACTTTCAGCTTGAGGATAAACTCTCACACATAATTATAATTATTTAACTAGGAATGAATTATACACGAAGGAAAGTAATCACATTAATTTAAACCAGTGGTAGATCTTGGTATTTGGAACTCAATTTATGTTTTACGTCTTTGTCTCGAACTATTTCCTACGGAGGTATTTTAGTTTTGTCAAAAACAAGCTAATAACACTGCAGATTGTGTGGGTGTCACTTTCACTAGGTCAGCATATAAACAATCACCACAGTGTTATGCCTACTGAACGTAAACAAATACCACGCCGTGTCCTTCCATGTTTACTGTGCGAGTGTAGACCAATCAGAATCGTTAGCTGCCAAGACATTACACCATTCTGCAAGCGATTGATCTGTCTACATTCAGAAACCCCTTCAATTCCCTCACCAACCTCAACGCAACGTTGTCGACTTACTTCACGTATGAAAAAGCTACTCGGAGTAGCTTTCAAGTGATCAATTATTTCGAAACTCTGTGTGATTTCCCATGATTACTACCAAAGGTATGTCAGAAATAAGTTACTCTACGCATCTTACAAGTAACAAACTGTTATTTTCGTACATTCTTGTGGAATTACGCATGCAATTTGGAACGCAAACCACTTAGTTTTTCGAAACAGGCTGATTAAAGAACAAAATGCCATTAGACTTTTTTTGTTTGTAATGCTTCTATGAAGCACATATTAGAAGGAATGTAATAATTTCCCTTCCATCCTGTATATAACATTAAACTACGACTCTTATACGAATGCAAGCTGTCTGCGCAATACCGAGCGATACTAAGCGTGAGGTTTGCATTCGGGAGGTGCCAGCTTCGACTCCTAATGGCCACCCACTTTGACGATAGTTTTTTTCGCGGGTTTTCCCCGAGCGGCAAGGCGAATGCTGTGATGGTGTCTTCTAACCTGACTCTCCTCTCTCCTATTTCCTCTCTCGACCAACTTAAAGGACAAAACTCGACGGCAGAGGGTCGCCATCCGAGACCCTACTGCCGAGCTGAGCTTTCCGTTGTTTCCACCTGACGGGAGCCTCTGAGGCACCCTGCGGCAGCCTTGGTGTGGTCTACTGCGGTTCCTTCACCCCATACGTTCTTCCGGCGGTGAATAGATTAAGGATCCAATTGCGGGTCGAAATGCAAGGTGTCCGCTCCGTTACCTAATCTACCTCTATATTTAATCTACTGAACTGTTCCAGGCATTTCACTTCCATTACTAACAGGCATAAATTAACCAAGAAGCTGTGGCATATTCCTTGTGATATAGCAGGTGAGTAATAAGGAGTTGTTATACGATTGGTGCAAATAAGGACAGGTTGGTGTAGACTAATATAATATGATTAAGACACTTGAAAAGAGAGAACTGTGACACACAATCCTCTCCCCTGGGTCAAAGTCGTTCCTTTAAGATCTAAAAGATCTCATCGCCAGGATATTTCCTATCCTGTGTTTGGTGTCCCAGTATCTAACTAGCTCTAGTAAGAGGTCCTAATCTGCAAGTGAGTTGTGGTAGGAACGGAACCAAACGAAGAATTAACAAACATTTGACTTTATTTGCAAATTTCCAGATGTGTAGAGAACTGCCGACGATATCTAAATAGAATATAACTTTCTAACTTCACCTGCAACGTTATAATACTTTAACTTTGTCACCCTTTAGCGACAGCCCAATGATGTGTACGCGCCAGCTTACGTACAAGAAATCACACAAAGTTGCATGTGCACTGCCTGCGCGATTCAAGACGAATATGACAATTACGTCATTGCCAATACTGGCAAAGGTGAGCCAAAGCATCGGAAACACACTAGAATTAAGATGTTTTAGACGTCGTTCGGCTCACCGACTGGTGTGCGTCCACACAAAGGAGGGCCCTAGGCCGCACACACGCTACCTCAGAGGCCTGCATCCCAGGGAACCAGTCAGGAGCTACAACCTGGTCCGCACAGGAAAACTGCGGAAAAAACTGTACATAGTAAAGTGTATATAATGCAGTGTGTGTAAATATGTATATACGAGTGTGTGTGTGTGTGTGTGTGCGTGTGATGGGACATATGTGTGGTATGCCCAGGAGTGAGTGCGTGTATATATCCGTGTATATAAATTTAAAAAACTATCAAAAACTGACAAAACAAACTGAGAATACTCCAAAAAGCTGTTCTCGGTGGGCTAAGGCTGCCCACTGTATGGGTTTTTTAAAAGATAAAGCAAACTTGAATTCATTGTAAATACTGTAAAAATTATAATTAATGTTAATTTTGGCCTGTAAGCCGGGCCCCTCTGTACCGGCACCAGGCAAATGCTTCTTTAATAAAATAAGTTGAAAGTTGAAAGACGAATATGAGTTGCCTTGCACGTGATCACGTGAGCGATGCGAAGGAAGTGATTTTCATTGGTCAACTTTTGAGCACGTCGTGGCAAGATAAGAATCAACCCGCTGAACTCTCCAGGCTTTGCTCGCAAAGCAATTGTAATGTTATCACTCATCTAATCATCCTAGACTTCCATTCTTCAGACTTTAATATATTCAGCTTTATTAACAATGTGCTCCCCTTAACTATTGATTAGAATCTCCTTTTAATTCTTTATATTAATAATTACTTATATTCGCATTACAATTTCGGTTTCAAGTGAGAAGTTAATTTTGAATCGTTAATTTGTGCAGCAGCACATTACCAAAGTCATGCGTTTCTACTGAAGATGCATGCACACAAAGTTGAAGTTATTGCCACCATTGACCACGGATATACCGTAAACTGCGGAAAATATCTCGAGGAATTTTTGGGGGAAAATCATCATGATGTGGACACAAAGGAATTTTAATGTTTTTGTCAGTCATATTAGTATTTAATAATAATAATAATAATAATAATAATAATAATAATAATAATAATAATAATAATAATAATAATAATAATAATAATAATAATAATAATAATAATAATAATAATAATAATAATAATAATAATAATAATAATAATAATAATAATAATAATAATAATAATAATAATAATAACAATAATAATAACAACAATAACAATAACAACAATAATAACAATAATAACAATAAAAACAATAATAATAATAATTATAATAATAAAGTTAGGTAATCTATTATCAAGGTTAGAATGAGATTGCTATAGCCGGGGCCGAGATTTGAACTACGGATCTACCGATTCAATTCCCAGCTATGGCATTGAACTTTTTAGTCTCATTCTACCCGTTTCCAACTTCGACCTACATGGCTAGTGTGGAAGAAGAACTAATTTTAATCTATTATCAGATTTAATACTATTTCGTGAATATAATTCAGTTAACTCAGTGGGAACGTTAGCCTCTGTCCACTTTTTGGGGGTGAAATAATCGAGTCATCATTCAAGTCGATGAAATTGCAATTTTAGGAAGGAGGTTGGCGCTGAGAGAGAAAGCGAAACTAGGTATTTCATTTCCAACTTAAATCATCCCGTCCTTATATGCTCCACTTTTCTGCACGCAAGTATACTCCTTTTTTTTCGGCTAGCTGCACTCAACTGTCATAGTATAATAAATCATGTGGAGACATTGCGGCGGACAATAAACGCGTGATTCGCTCTTGCGTGTCACACGCAGCTCTACACAGATCTAATCAAACTCAGCACCACGCTTCATTATTTATCATTGCTAAAAAATAAACTAAATCTAGCTGAATTCATAGAGATGCAATACTGCGACTTTGTTAGTGCGATTTGCATATAAAAATACCTCAAAAAAGCACCGAAAATGTTAAGCTTAGCGTGTGTTCATAATATAGGCACCCTCTTGCTCTTGCAATTCCAGTATTCCTGCAACGTTCTTTAAATGTTTTACCTCAGGTCGCACGGCTAAGTGATTCTTTTGGGGTCACAGTATTACAGTACCAAAATTGTGACAGGAATAACGTTATATTGTAACGGGGTGTTTATTGTATCTGTCGCGTATTTCTCACCACAGTTTATCCTCTTACGGAGGGTTTGACGATTCATATTCTTTAATCTCCGGGCACAGTACAGATTGGTGTTTGATTTTTTGGAGAAATATTTCGTAAGTGATAAAGTCCTGAGCAACGACCAACCACTATGAACGACAAGACAAGGCCTATATCACAGTTTAAATTGGTGACAAATAGTTCAAATTATCACCGCTTACAACATTTTTATTTAAGTATTACTTATAAATCTTGGAATCTTTTACATCATGGTTTTCACATTATATCTTCAATAGTCGTACCATCAATCGACGACCATTTTGTCCTTCGTTGTTTATTAAACAAGTGAAGTCAGTCTCTGTTGCCTCCGTTTTTCCAATTAGAATTATTTCAGAGGGCTTACACAAGAAATACTGCTTCAATATGTTAATTGGTAACTGCACATAACAATGCCGTCTTAACTAAGGTAGTCGGTTATTTACTAATAATATCCAACCATGCCGGGTGGAAGGGAAGTCATTACATTAATTTAAACCAGTGATAGATCTCGATATTTGGAACACATTTTGTATCTTACGTTTTTGTCTCTGACCATTTCCTACGGAGATATTATAGTTTTCTCGAAAACAAGCTGGCAACACTGCAGATTGTGTGGGTGTCACTTTCACTAGCTCAGTACATAAACACGGTAACGGTGCTTCTTGAGAATACAAACGAATACCAGCATTCCAGCATTCGATAACAGGTCGTACAGGTTTTCCTGTACGGTATGTTTATCTGCACAGCACCTAGCCGCTTATTGCGACTTTATCTGTGCAGTATAAAAGGTGTTTAAATGTTTTCAGGCTTTTGTGTCTGTGGGCAATGGTTTCTTCCTGCATACCTAAGTTTGGATGCAGGAAGAGGGGCAGTTGTTGTAGTGTTTAACGCCCGCTTTTACTACTACGGCACCGCAGGCGGTGACACTGATGATACATGAAGATGGAGCACCGGTGGAATGAGATGGCGGGGGAAACCGGAGTACCCGGAGAAAACCCGCCCTGACGCCGCTTCGTCCACCACGAATACCACATGAGGGTCCCTGGGATCGAACCCGGGCCACCTAGGTGGTAGGCGAGCGCGCTAACCGCTCGGCCACGGCGCCGCCTGAAGAGGGGCAGGAATAGGTGTTGAAGATGGGAGAGTCATTACCGTTACCCAAGGGCGTCCTTAGGAAGGCGGTAACTTTTCCTTCTACAGGGTGCTCTATGGTCGTATTGACCTACTGCCCGTACCAGTTGATATGGGAACTCAGTTTGGTGTGCATGGCTCGGGATCGCTCCCTCACCAAATCCATGATGTAGGGTAGTCCAGAGTGGTTGTGGAGGATGTAAGACCTGCCTTAACTTTCCGTGTTTACTGTGCCAGTGTAGGCCAATCACAAGCGTTAGCTTCCAAAATATTAAAGTGAAAGCGAAAGTGCCAGATCTGTTTACATGCACAAACTAGTTCAATTCCCTGACCAACCTCAACGCAACGTTGTCGACTTACTGCACGTGTGAAAAAGCACCTTGAGGTGTTCCTTCACATCTTTTAAGTGATTAACTATTTCCAAACATTGTGTGATGTTTCATAATTACTACCAAAGCTATGTCGGAAATAAGTTACTCTACGCATCTTACAAGTAACAAAAAGTTATCTTTGTACATTCCTGTGGAATTACGGATCCAAGTTGGATCAAAAACCATTTATTTTTTCAAAATCGGCTGATCAAAGAACAAAATGTCGTTAGACTTATTTGTTTTAATGCTTGTATGAAGCACATACTAGAAGGAATGTAATGACTTCCCTTTCTTCCGGTATGCAGCATTTACTATTTATAGCTGTGCAATTTGAAGGGTATGTAAATTTATTTAATATATTAACAACTACTTCTGTTCATCCTAAAACAGAAGGTAATTCGCTACAAATAGCTCAACATTAGCGTAAAAAGCTATCTTACAGAAATATTTACTTTGATCGATTATCAGCCGTCGGTAATGCCTAAAGACCGCGCTTGGGTTACACAGAGTTTGTGGTCACCGCAAGAGAATTTCAAGATTGGTATTGTGCGACTCAGCGCAACTCGTTATTACGAACACAGTTGTATTTAAACAGGGTTGATATGTCAGAAAGTAACAGATACAATACTTGGATAGTTACAATTTCTAAAACTGAAATTCAGAAACAGTTATTCTGCGCCCTCAGTTGGCAAATCGATACAAATAGCTCATCATTAGTCAATAAAATCTTAAGTGTTGCACTCTAATGACTTTCTCCACTCTTGTACTAACTATACTTTCCAAACTCGTGTTTCCATATCTTCTTCATGTCAGTCGAGATAAATATTTGCAGAAATTATTTTATTGTTAATTAATCAAGGCTTGACGGGTGATAACTGTGAATAATGCTCGCCGTGAAAGCTTTAAGTCTTACATTATTGTTAATTGTTTGTAGGTATAAGGGGGAATATGGAATACGGCTTTGAGTAATAGTCAAATCTTTCAAAGCTGGACTTTAAAATTGTAAGTATTGCAAACCTCACACAAATAACAAGCAATATCTCCGAAATGGTTCACTCAAAAAAAAAAAAAAAAAAAAAAAAAAAACTCATTTAGACATAGATTGTGTTTTAGCGGGATTTACGTTTATTGTATAGTACGATTTGGTCTATCCCTTATGGTTTACGAGTTATGCAGACGTCATCATGTAAATAGGATTACATGGGCCATAACCAGAAAATTCAAAATATAATAAAATATAATTAAATAATATAACTCCGCTTGTCATAAAAAATATATTAAACATACGGCATTTTAATAAAAATCGCTAGAGCCATTTTCGGGAAAATAAAAATTTTCGAAAAAATTTCCATATAAAGGGTAGTTCAGGGTGTAGGAATTTTCTTCCAGATCTTCGTGTGGCATCCTTGACAGATATGAAACTTAAATACCAACTTGGGTTTTTAACCGACTTTCGTTTTTGAGTTATGCTGTGCACAGACAGACTCACACACAAACATACACTAGATACACACAAACACACAGAGGCATACACAGGACCTTTTTTCTAAAAATGCTTTTTTGGATTCAGGGGCTTCGAAACATTTAATTCCGGCGGAACCTCCACATCGAATTTGTGGTCCGAACATAACACTTCCCCTACTTGTTATACGTAGTAGAAAAAGTAACAAACGCAGTATAAAGTGATCAATGTTTAATTGAGGTTCATCTGTATCTCAGCGCAAATCGTGGTATCACGTAACTACCACAATAATGATGGAAAGACAATCATTTACAGTGAGTGCAGCTATTCTCGGTGTTTCACCACATAGATGCTATGGAATGAAAAGGAAGGGACCCGAAGGAAATATCCATTCATTGAGCAACTAAGGGAAACCACCAGAAAGTCCTGTCAGGTAATTTGTTACTCGTGCGCTGAAGCAACCAGCCAATCAGCGTCAGTGCATTTGGAGTTTCTGTTGACATAGAACATGCCATTTGCAAACGCAAACTCCACTCAACTGGCCGCTTTTATACGTGAGCAAATGTACTGTGAGGTCTGTACATTCAGCAAGGCTCTGGACATGTTGCACTGGACAATTTACCTGCTTTCCAACAATTTGGGGCATCAAAATACACGTTAACTTTGTGTGCAATGTATTTCGGGCTTAAGAAGAGCATGACTGCAAACATATAAATTCCCCCATATATTGTGAAAGCTTATATGGCATATAAGCATACATTGAATGCTATTCTGTGTATTATTTACTGGGATGAGGCTGTTTAAATATTACGCTTTAAAACAAAGACGACTGTCTCTCTCCTCTAATCGTAAATATGAGCACAGTTTGCATGCATAATTCCATGGTATTTAAAAATTATGCTTTGTATTACAAAGAACTATAACAAGGAATGTGGTGGAGACCTGGTGTTCAGTAAGTTCATTTATTTGCCTATACGCTTTGTAGAAGGCAAGTCACATTAAAGGTATTTCATCAGAAACGAATGAATAATGCAAATAAAACTAAAATTAGCCCATGTACCGAAAAAGGTGGCGATGATCTGTTACTATCGATGTGTGGCAAACAGTTAACCTCCAAGGACTTATCTCTATATCATACCATCTTGTTTCGTAACGAGTCCACAGTGGGATCAGTGCAGGGCAACCGTACCTCTGCCTGGTATTGGCTACAAAAAGGAAATTCAGTTACGGCGTCGCAACTCTTGGGGGAAAGAGTGGAAGAGAATTAGATTTACAGGAAAAGAGCTTGGACATATGGTAGGGAAAGGATTCTGGTAGAAGAGTGTTTTCACTTTTTCCATCTGTAAGGGGGCGACGCCTTCCTTATGGGAATGTCCGATACGATGGGCCTATAATTCAAAAATGCACTAGTATAATCAAGTAAGACACAGGTACTCGTTTGACGTCATTAACAAATTAGCAAATAGAATTTCCACATTAAAATATTTGGAATTTGTAAATAGATAGTTTATGTTTTATGCATGTAATTATATTGTTAAATTTGTTAAACAAACTGTTATATTTTATTATTATAAGTTTCTTAAATTTGTTGAAGTTAATTTTGTGGAAGTAATTGTTATCTCCTATAATTGTTATAAATTGTAATACTGATGTATTGAAAATAACAAAGAAGTCCAAAGAGTCTAGTATAATTATACAGGCTGCACTTAATGGATACCTCTGCCTCTTTGACGGTCAGATGGCATTAGGGTGCCACCCAGTCTATCTGCCTTTCATTATCTGTGGAACTTTGTGTCGTGGTATTAAATATCCAATCCGGTGTTTACCTTGGCGACTGAGGGAAAACACGAAAAACCACAGTTAGATTGGTCTGTCCTGGGATTTGAACCCGGGACTTCCGGAATGCGGGCCACAGGCGTTAGCGCCTAAACCATCCCAGTTGGATTTGTAAAATTTTCAGTAAGTAAAGGTGCGGTTTGAAAATTTACTAAAATAGCGAAAATACAGGGAGGTAAAGCTATGGGTTGAAAATGTGACAATCTACTGATGTGTTTGTAGTCTGCTCCACTCAAAAACTTCCGCAACGACATTAAGTCTGTCTGTTTAAGCATAGGTTTAAAATGCAGTTATTGATCCTGATATTCGTTCCAGTTACCACCACCATATATCAAATGTCTCGTGCTGTTAGGTGTAACGTCGTGCAATAGATACCCTTGGAACACAAGATACATGTACATTCACGGCATTAAATGAGCTTATGTGAACAGACATGGGAGTGGGTACATCAGTGATTTGATTTCACGCTTCAGAGCGATGCGATTTCTCAGCTGCAGCTCACGTAACACGCCATGAGCGTGCTGCGCAAGGCTGATATCAGGACCGTCTATGTTCTATTGATGCATCAATTTATCCCAGAGAAAAACGTGAGCTTAAAACAGAAGAACGATATGAAGTAAGCAAACACTTTCACTAAGCTGCTAGAGAGAATACTGTAGTTTCAAGTCTTCGTTTTAATGTTGCCCTTACAGTTCCTTGTGGTACCAACTTGGGTAGCACAACAAAGAATGACATCATCCAAAACATATGAATACAATCTATTGGTAATAATGCAGTGAAAGCTAAGAAAGATTTACTCCGAAAGTTTTCCCTTGGAGGCCACACAGGCTTTCAAATGGCGCGTCCAATCTTCTATAGTAGCACTATGACATTTAGGTCCAAATCCTGTACAGTTCGCCTCCAGATTTGTCTTGAGGAAGCTTTACTCTCGATGATGTCACGCAGTTGGCAATCTTGCTGATTCAGATCTGGACTTCCCATGACCAATGTTGTCCATACACATATTTTTCATGTGTAGATCAGTGAATTTAACTATGATAGGCCCTCCTCACCGATATGTGTCCTGTGTAACGATCCAGCAGAAATGAACGAAGACCACTTGAAGACCTGTGAAGCATTAAGATCAGAAGAAACTACAGCTCAAAAGTATTGGAAAGCACGAATGCTAATGGCTTCATTGCCAGATGCAAGGCACTAGAAAACAACAACTATGATAGGCCCTGAAGTAGTGACCAGTTTAACAGGTTAGGTTTCTCAGGTGGTCATAAAGTTTTCGCAATTACGTTTAGTAACACAACTATGGCCATCCTTCAAAGGAGAGCTCGTACGTCATACGTCTCTCGAGAGAAAAGCAGATGAGAGTGTCTTTATTTTAAATGTTTACTTAACTCTTTTACTTATGCTGGCAGTGTCCATAAATCGAGCTTAGTGTTGCTCAATAACTCAAGAAGATCAAGATGGTGACGGATCCTGTGTTCAAAATTGGTACCCAAGATAGAGATTGTTAAACATAGGGAAACAATTTAATAGCAGCTCTCAAGAATTTAATATAGACAACACTTCACTAAAGTAAAACTGAATTTACCTAATAGACAAATCTATTGTAGCCAGTAAACAAAACTTTTCAGAGCTAAGTATCGCAACATATGTGTTCACGAATTGTGTGTAAATCCGACAATTAGAAGGCATGGAATGCTTATTTAAGCACTAAACGGTATCAAATACCTCTACCTAAAAGTTATATAGGTAAGATTGGAGCGTGTTGCCAACCTAACAGTTACAGTTAACACCAGCTACAGTCATTTCTTTAACTAGGTATATTCTAGACGCATTTGCTGCTATTAATGTCAACTGAACAGACCAAATGTCACCAAATGTAGCCAGAACACTCAACTGAGGTGAATATGTCAGAATTGGCTTTTGGTGAATTGCAATAACCTACGTCCTATATAAAATGCAAATATTGAGTGTTCTTAAGTAATAATATCTATCTAGAGAGATACAGGCGGCGCCGTGGCCGAGCGGTTAGAGAGTTCGCCTACCACCTAGGTGGCTGGGTTTGATTCGAAGCGGCATCAAGGCGGGTTTTCTCCGGTTTCCCCCACCACACATTCCACAAATTGCTCCATTATCACCTTTCCAATAATCGATTTCGTCTGCATTTCATATCATCCTCTTCCTCACTCTCATACTGGTGCTTGGCTGATCACCCGCTTCCAGGCCTCCACTCTGTCCGGTCTACACGTTCCTGTGTTCCCCGACAAGCGTCTCATTCTAGGCACTGGGTTCTAAGTCCTAGGGGGTGCAAGTTCTACATAAGGGGAGGGTAATCTTGTAATTAAAAAAAATGGATAGGTCAAATGGTTGAGTGGTCCCCAACCATTGCAGTACAAATTGCAATTAAGATTTTTGGTCAACCTGCAACAATTTATGGTTCAAGAATAGTATATAGTCCATCATCTTTATGAGCTTTGGGATTTATTTTCCTTATATTTGTTACTAGATTAACCACAAATTAACTATTTTTCATTCAATTAAAATTCTCTTTACAGTGATTTTAACCTTAATTTTTGGACTAGTTTATTACTTTGGGTATTTGTCATATTTATTAACTCCTGCAACTCGTGGATCATTTCAAGACCCTTCGTGGTATTACATCAGATGAGACGCCCTGTGTATAATTCGATTCGCATCATCGCCCTCTCTAAACTCCTACCATATGAAATCACGTGCTAATGACTTTGGGCCAACTCACCTGAATTCTGTGCTGTGGCGAAGGCGGTTAGCAGTTGAAGGATGACCAGGGATGACGTCACGAGGGGCGCCGCCATGTCTGTCCGGCAACCTGCAACAGATAAGCGGATAAGCTGTAGAGATGTGGGGCTTCACAACAAACAAGTGTACAGCTGACAGGGTGTGTGCGTAGCCCAGGGAAGTCAACGAATATCGCAAAAACACAAACTCCACTTATAAATGCCATGTGAAACTTTCCATTTTTACATTCTATACTACCTAATCACATTGAATAGAGCAAATAATGTACCCAATCCAAAAATATGATACCGAAATTTCACCCGAAATACGTTCTTAGAGATTCCCTGAAGAGAAATATCAGTAGTTTTAGGTGGGGGTTAAACTAAGTTACATTTCAAACTATTTCAAAGATGAGAATCGAAAGATTTAAGAAAAACAAATTGGAAAAAGTCTCTTCATCCCAACCCTAGCCAATAGAACAAAAATCTCATTTTCTCAAAAACGGTTCTAACGATTCTGATTAAATTGCTATATGTTTAAAATGTTTTCGTAATAAATTAAATGCACAACGTGAATTTCTTGAGAATAGCACCTTAAGTATCCTTCAGAAACGACAAGTCGCTTAAATACTAAACTTGATTTTTAAGCTAAGCATCCTTAGGGTAAATTTGGACAAACATGTTGAAAAATCCGAGTTTTCGCTTTTTACCTTAACATTATGTCCATATTTTGTATTTTCAGAATCTACCGTCACTTACACTGCATCGTCATTTAAAATGCCTGTGGGGGTGGGCGTGGCTCCTGGAATACATTCATTACCAAATTGCAGCAAAATCGCGTATAAGTTTGCAGTTTAAATCAGGCGGTCAGATTCAGTGATAGTGAATGTGTGTGGAGACATCTTGTGGAATTTTATTTAAACATTCGTCCCGGAAAATGGTGTGAAAGTATGGCAAATGTTTTATATGTGTACGTGTTAACCACGTGGTCGTGTTTTTCTGAATTTTATAGAAGAATTTTCGTTTCTAAGAAGAAATCGCAAATTACAGTGACTAAGCTGTTCGTAAATTAAATATGAATTATTATGAGGCTATACTCGATATAAAGGAAAGGCACATTAACTCCAGTAAGCAAAATAATTAGTAGGGATATGCGAAAATTAAAGTAGAGTGCACTAAATACATTCAAATCAGAAAAAAAAAATTAAAGGTAGCAACATTTAAAGAAGAAGCTCAACAGTTAGCTGAAGAACCTTCATATAGTCTAGGGGAATTCTAGAGCAGTAAATATATGTTCTTATACACTTAAACATTTAGTCATTTTTCTTTGCTTTATATCTCACAGATTTTAAACTTCAAAATACTTCAGTTGCAATTCTTAATAGATTTCTTTGAAGTTTTATATACATATTCTTACATAGTTCACAAAACGTGACATTTTAAATGCTCTAGATAGAACTGTTTAATTGTCACAGAAGTTTGATTTTGAAAATTAGTAATTTGAGAAAATATAGCCATCATTGTAAATAACATTTTTTCTTTGAAAGCATTTGAGATAGCTAAATAAAAATACCACGTTTTGTAGAAAGTTTTGCCACAGTTTACTTTATTTATAACAAATAATATTTTATATAAAGTAATAAACTACTAAAATAGCATCAAAAAAACCAATAATTTTTATTAAATTGTCATATGTTTAAAATATTTTCATGATAAATTAAATGGATATTTTGAATTTTCTGGAATAGCCCCTTAAGTATTCTCTATTGTGAATGACTTTTGCATAATTAATAAACTGTAAGAGATGTGCAGAAAATGTAGATTTCGTTAAACCACACAGTTTTGTGTGCGGGCGCGCGCGCGCGAGCGTGTGTGTGTGTGCGCGCGCGCGTGCGTGTGTGTGTGCAATTAAGCATTTTTTAGATATTCCTTGTTGTTTTGAATTTTGCAAGACATACTTTTCTCATATAGGAGGGAAGTCATTCATTTTTTCACCTGGACACGCAAAGAGAATGAAGTTTCAAAGCGATCACATAGAGACCATCTGTTGTAAGTTTTGTTATTCCTTGTGCCTACTGTATTTGCTATTCCTTTATTACATACAAGGAATCAGTTAACAAAACCGTTTGTATATATTTCTATCTTAATGCACATGAAGTAGGTGGAAGAGGAGAAAAATGAGGATTTCTCGTTCCTCAACAAACATCTCATTAATATTTACCCTACTGTATCCTTAGTTTATTCACATCGAAATTTGTAATGAATATTTACCACAAATAATATTATAAGACGTTTGATAGATTCTCGAGAGGAGTGAGAGAATTTACCTGGGAAGGTCAACCGTGGAATATGTGGTCTAGTTCATAAATAAGATATGAATTTAAATACCATATCGCAAAGATTTAACCACAAAATGTTAAATTATACAAAACATAACCTAAAATATATCCAGTATATTGCTGCAGCTGAACTTACTCTGTACTGCAAACATCTATATTGCTTTTCTCTTGTTGTTAGAACAGAAAACCAGTCGATAACCTCAAAAAAGTCTCACTTAACATTAACAAATAGCCCTTTTGTGCAAATGCATTAATTATTAAAAGAACAATAATTATTAAAACACAGTTGTCGAACTGAAATGAAGTTCTACTTCGATTGCGAATCGATTGTAATGAAGAACAAATTGTTTTCCAGTGTCGCAATTGGCGATACTGTCTGAACAAAAGAATAGTAAATTTCTACAAAACAAAAGGATAACTGGGTAATAATTGGTATATGATAGTTTAATGCGTTTAATGCCTCTATGTATAAAATAGTCCCTGAGAAACTCATATAAATTGCAATACATAAAATATTTTAGTAGATTTCTTCAGCAGTTGATTTGTACTGTTTCACATCATAATAAATATTCCGCTCTTATCTGTGTGAAGTAATTTGAGAGTACTGAAGCGGATAATTCGGTTGTTGTGTTTTTCATTGCTCTTACGATAATACATTCTACAAAATTAAAGAGTGAAGGCTTTGTCAGCATTGATTATTGACAATCGTTTCAAAGCCGATTAAAATCTTTGGAGGCTTTCAACCTTTCCGGCCTTCTTCGTGGACTGATCCCCCACGAAACGATTCTCAGCTTTCTCTAGAAGACCTCATCAACATTTTAAGTGCCAATTTCTGGCATAAATTACCATCGTTAGATGTAGACATCTGATAAATCTGCACATAGATCTCAGTTCCTAAAAACGTTTGCTTTTGCCGCTTCTGTTGAGTGCCGCGTGTCAGAGCCATTGTGTTAAATTGTCGTATAATAAGTTTTGGATTCATCGCTGTTCTTAAATATGCCTTTTATTTCTGTTATACAGAACCTTTTAATGGATCTGTGCCTTGCATTTGGGTGGTCGCGGCTTCAAACCCCTTTTACCGAGCGTTTGACTGGAGCTTTTTAATTATTTACCCTCCGTTTCCAGATAACAACGGATTGGATATTCAATACCACCAACAATTCAACCTACATAACAAAAGGAATAAAAATTAGTGTTACTTGAAAGTGACTATGCAACTAAGGTCATATATCTACAAGAAACGTAAACTCAACTAAGCAAATATACTGAATCCAACACAAGAAATACACTTTTGCATCACTCTGCATAACACGTGCACAGCATATGTACTTGATGTATGATAACTAGGCTTCGGTCGCAGTTGTAAGCGACGTTAGGTTGAGAGATGCTTTACTGTAGGTACTTGTTTGCACTTCATGTTTGTTGACACTAGAGGACGTAGGGAAGGGGACTGTGACAGGCTACAATAACCTGTTTGTAAAGTGACACAAGTGTATCGGCCTATCCAACCTAACCCGTTAGGTAGGGGCGGTAGAAAACCTCCCTGCAAGCGTAACTCAAATGCCGACAACATGTAACCGGCGCCGAAGTCTAGTGATAAGTACCTATACAGTTTCAGAAAATCATTGGTTTTTGATTCCAAATAACAGTTAATATGTAGTTTCAAATTTAAAATATTTTAATAACCAAACAACGTTATGTTTAGTAACAAAACGTCACATGAACACCTCACCAAGGATAGGAAGCGACCAGCACACATTACTCTCTTTCCAATTCAACGTCTCATATTCAAACAGGGCGATCTACAGAATCCATCCGTTTTAATATTACCCTTAGATGACTTAACTCCTCCCTTACTTCCTATTTCCAACACGTCAGTAAGCTGCTACTACTACCGCCAGACTGGAGGCAAGCCTTCCGGTCCTAGGCTATCTCTCGGACTCCTAGACTCCATGCTAGTCTCAAGTCAGGCCTTCCAAACTAAATGCATGCGTTCACCATGGTATACCGACTGGAAGGGAAGTCGTTAATCCAGTGGTAGATCTCGGTTTTTGCATAACAATTTATATCTTACGTTTTTGTCTCTGACCATTTACAAAGATATTTTAGTTTTGTCGACAACAACCTGGCAACGCTGCAGTTGCGTGGGTGGTCACTTTCCCTAGCTCAGTACATAAACAAACACCATAATGGTGCATCTTGAAAACAAACTCATACCCTGCTTTGTCCTTCAGTGTTTACAGTACGATTGTAGGCCAATCACAAGCGTTAGCTCCCAAAACATTACATGAAAGTGAAAGCTCCCGCACTGTTTACATCCACAAACCAGGTCAATTCCTTGATCAACCTCAACGCAACGTTGTCGACTTACTGCACGTCTGAAAGAGCAGGTCGGAGTAATCCTTTGCGAGTTTTAAGCGATTAACTATTTCGCAACCCTGTGTGATTTTGCATAATTACTACTGAAGCTGTGTCAGAAATACGTTATTCTACGCATCGTACAAGCAACAAGCTATTATCTTTGTACATTCTTGTGGAATTACGCATTCAATTTGAAAAGAAAATACACTTATTTTTTGGCTGATCAAAGAACAAATGCCATTCGACTTTTTGTTTGTAATGCTTCTAGGAAGCACACAATAGAAGGGATGTAATGACTTCCGTACCAGCCTGTGCATGCTAAGGATTTTTATGTTCTGTTAACAATTAGTTTCTAATACAAATTTAGGATTTACGTTTTTTTCTGTATACATGTTTATCTATTGCCTGTAACATTGCTGAAACAAAAGTATAAAAATAAACGTAATTTCAACATTTTAAACAAATATGCGGGAAAGTTTAAAAACAAGACAGAAAATGTTATACCACTTCATTTTTATGATTTAAGAATGCGGGACAAACACAACAAATCAAGCCATCAAGTAGAAACATCAGAAATGAGAATCTTGAGAGTGGCCGTCGGATGTAGAAAAATCTGTTGCACTCACATGACTTTCTCTACACTTGTACTATTCTTACAAACTCTTATTGGTACATCTTCTTCGTGTTAGTTGAGATAAAAATGGGAATACAGTAAACTTTGAGCGATACTCAAATCTTTTAAAGCTTTCAAATTTAGTTCTCTTTGCACGGCTAACATATAAAAAATTAACGATGTAGCATTTGACGAAATTTTGTTTTCCGAAACTGGCACAAACAACGCGAAATATCAGCAAAATGCTTCACTCCACAAAAAAAAAAAAAAAAAAAAAAAAAAAAAAAAAAAAAAAAAAATTGTTTGGGCATAGACTGTTTTAGCAAGATCTACATTTTGCTATAGTAAGACTTGTTCTACCTCTTACGGTTTATCAGTTATGCAAAAGTCAAGCAGAGTAAATTGGACTGCATGGGCTATACCCAGGAAATTAAAAATATACATTTAATTTTTAATAAAAATATCTTAAACGTATGGCATTTTAATCAGAATCGTTAGTCATTTTCATGGAAAACAAAATTTTTGAAAAATGTTCCATGTAAAGGGTAGTTTAGGGCAGACGAATTTTCTTCAAAATCTTCGTGTTGCATCCTTAAAAGATGTTAATTTTAACCGACTTTTCGTTTTTGAGTTATGCTGACAGACACACAGACACACACACTTAAATGGACCTTTTTCAAAAAATCCTTTTTTGGATTCAGGGTGCCTCAAAACATATTTACGGTGATATCTCGACACCGTATTTTTGGGTGGAATGCAATACGTCCTCTTGTTATACGTAGCAGAGAAAACAATTCTATTCATATGCCAATCAATACTTTACAAAGCATTAGTAACTTATGTGCGACTGAATCCAGAATCCTGCATTCCCAAGAGGATTCTAGAATACAGAACCAAAGAAAGTGCAGAGAAATGAAGGCCCATGAACAGATGGGTGGACCAGTTTGTTTTTGAGGATGGAACAGGTCGAAGGGCCTAATCATTCGTGCTGATAAAAAAGAATGAAAATAAGAAAAAATATCCTGCTTTTTAAATTTATTATTGTTGATCGTTGTGAATATTTCTAGCGGTCCTTGAAGGTGACACTTCATGAATAGGATGTCGCTATTTTAATGTTATCTTATTCATGGAATTACGTCATAATCGGCTAGGAATTCAATCGATTTGGAAGTCTCGGCCTTTTGACTGTGCCTTACCTGTAGATTCTTGCTAGTCTATGTCGGCAATGAGGACTTGGAAGGTCAAGAGAAGTAAATTCAGTTTGAATTCCAAACTAAATTAAGCTGCCTCTAGTGGTTTTCGTCATCTCCATTAACCAGCTGACCCACATTTGATTCTCAGCTGTGAGAAATTCCTCTGGCGAGATTCCTTCATAAAGGGGAACCTCGCTTAGCTGGACGTGGTAATGGATACATCTTTAAATAATTTACTTGGATGCAGTATAGTGCTTTAATAGCAGTAATTACTTGAAAAACACGGTATTAATTGGTCAAATTTGTACAGAAATATCACTAACAATAACTAGAGGTTACCAATAAGGAAAATGACTTTTGCAACGCCAATGGAGTTTCAGGAATCAGTTACGGTGTTTAATGCAGTAAACGCTCCAGATTACTTCATCTGTTTTCATTGAGGCTTGGAAATTCGTATCCGGTGTACAGGCGGCTCCAAATGTTTTTCAATGGATGAGAGGGTGTAGGGGAAAGAGACGAAAACTGTTCTTTTGAATTAGTTGCGCCTCATAGTTTTTTGAAACATGCTCTTTTTCGATTTGTGGTACGAGTAGTTCTATTGCTTGTGTTACGCTCAGCTTTCATTTTCCTTTGAAGTGCTGTTTCCTGCTATTTCCAAGAAACTGCTGTTAAATGTTTTTAATTTCGATGTCAAATTTCAAGTCAAATACACGATTTCATTTTCCGTGAATAAAACGAATGTGCAAATTTTACGCTTGTCCTTGATATGTGTGATGATATTGTATTGGAACTTCATAACCGGAACGGCACTATAGCTAATAAAGTTGCAATATCGCTTAACTTGAAATGCTGAAGTTGCAATTTATTTTCATGTGATATTTGCGAGTGTGTAATCTAAATGCAGGCAATTAAGATTAATTTACTGTGCAGTTCATTTTCTACTAACGCGGTTTTAGTCCAAAACGTTCAACTTTATTTCCTACTGAACTATTTACTTTGAGGTCTATACAAGAAATAGTGGTTATTGCGAACAAGGATCACTTTTGATTCTAAATAATTACTATTATAACAAAAGGCTCTCTCTCCCCTGTTCATCTACCTCTCCCCCATTCTCTTTCCACGTGTTACTCTTAGTTTACGCGTACATTATACAAATTCTGTTTTTTTTTTTTTTGTTTTTTGTTTTTTTTTTTCATAATCCCCTAACCCCTAGCGCAGCAGCCCTACACAGGCCAAGGCTTGCTGCTCGGCCGCTGCATCCCTCCACCACTGCCCACTACAGGCGTCATGAGTGGGGTGCAGAACTAGAGGGTGGAACGTGGTCAGCGCTCCAAGCCCTTCCGGGCAGTTATGTGGCCTTCGCGACCTGGAGTCAATACTTCTTGATCAAGTAGCTCCTCAATTGGCTCCTCCGGGACCTAACGAGTCTGAGTGCACCCCGTGCCAGACCTCCCACCAGGAGAAAAATCCTCACGCCGGTACCGGGGCCCAACACGGCTCCTACGCACCAGAGGCAGGCGCGCTACCACTACACTACGGAGGCGGTCTTTCTTTCATAAATATTTTCTCAGTAAGTTTATATAACTTCGTAAACAATTTCAATGTATATTTTAAGATTTATTCCTTATGTTTTATCCATAATGGCTGCTCTGAATTGGAAAATCTGGAAAATAAACACGTTTCAGATTATATAATTATTTTTTTTAAATTTATTTATTCCAGATTTACAATGTCCTTGACATCTTCCTGTACTCATTTAGGAACTACATATACTTTTTCTCCGCTCTTCCCTGTCTTCCCAGCATGCATCTTCTGATCTCCTTTCTTTCATTGTTAGTGTTATTCCTTGTTTTCATGTTAATTTGGGTGTTCCCCACTTCCTACGTACCAATGGAGTTTATTCATGTTTGCTTTGGTAGTCTGTCCTCATCTATCCTTTTCATGTGCCCAAACCATCTTAATTGGTCTGTTTTAATTTCTTATATCAATGAACCTTTTAATTTCATTTTCTCACTTATAGCTTTATTTCTACCTTTTTTCTCTCCTTGTGATGCTTTCAGATCGTCGGAGACAGTGCAATTATTATGAGTATTAATTATTATCAATTATAATTAATTATTTATTATGCGAAAAACAGTTAATATTGTAATAAATGGAAACCGCCCGTTGCTGCTAAACTCATTTTATTTATCACTTAGGCATAACCACTAAGCCGTTGAACCGAATCACAACTGAACAGTGAACTGCAAACAACTGAACTCTGCTCAACACATCTGTCTGTTCTGCACGGGCTATTGTTCTGAAGAAGACAGGCCATATACAGACCGTATACGGTAACCGCAGCAGCTCGTAAGACCATGTTTAACTAATTAATCCAATCCCTGAGTAATGTCTATTACTTACACCCTTATGAACATACCATAAAAGTTTCAAAATTATATGAAAGGAGCATTTTATTAGGAGAAAAGAGCAAAACGACGGAGGGAAGTAAAATATTTAAATATTTAATATATGCTAATCTCAGAATATTCCAATCCTTCAATTGCCACTCTAGCACTTCCTTTGATATTTTCAGCCCTTTTCATACTCCTCTTCTTATAATTTGATTGAGACAGAATATATCTGTTAGACTTGTGCATGGTAAAACTAATAATTTACAGGTAAAACTATACTTTGGTTTACTTTTTAAACATCAACTGAAAATGGAATATTTGGAACCAATTACTTAATCTTCAATAATGTTACTTGACTTTAACAAACGTTAATAAAGGAGCCATACCTTTAACTTTCGTTAATTTCTTTATCTGACTGACCTATATTAAATTTCGGAAATTAAACCTAACTATTAAACAAAGGTTAAATATGAATGTAACAAATATGCTGATAGCCCTATTTCAGGCCTAGGCAACTGGTGCTCACTGAGTGCAGCCTGCTCAAGCCCTTGTACTGATAACTGAATGTTTAGTAGATAAAAAAATGAAGGTGGCTCAAGGTATCCCGCGAGTCCCACGGGACTGCCCTATCTGAAAGTTCAAGACAATAAAATTGTGGAGGTACGGTTTAAGATATTCTATTTGTTACCCTATTTCGGTGACTTGGAAGGAGAGAGAGGAACAGATAGAGAGAGAGAGAGAGTTAGTGTTGGAAAGAGAGAGTATTTTGCATTTCAAAACAACTGATACTACAGAATTTTATTTTCTCATTTGCCTACAACAGTGAATCAACAAAGCACTGCTGAAATGCATATCCAGCGCGCTCTATACGAATCCACAATGAACTTCATCGTTAATTACTCGTTACAGGGATTCATTTGTTTTGTTACGTATAGCCTGAAGCAGAATGACCGCATTTTAACTATATTTACTTCCAAGCTAATTGCTCTGTCATTATCCTAATGTACCTCACGGCATCTTCCAGCACTTATTTTAATCCTATGGGTACTTTGTTTGAAAGTAACGTAAAAACAACCGAAATCCTAACTGCTAAAGCAGTAATTACCTAACAGCTGCTAGCACATTTTACAAGCGGAGGGAATGAGCCTAAGCAATTGTTTGGATAAAAAGATGGGTAAATAAAATCGTACTTAAAATAAATTTCTCACTAATTCTCAATAAATGATGCTCCACATTCTATTAAAACAGCTGAGTTCTTAACGCTGTTGGGATACATGCGTTCTTTATTAATCCCAAGTCAAATACGACAAAGATAAAGCAAATTTTCAAAGAGATGATGTAGTAAATAACGGATTTTTAATCCGCGAGTTTTGGATACTTGTAGTGTGCACCCACGTAAATAACGTCTCCCTAAGTAATTAGTTTTTGAAAGTTTAAATTACAGACGACGCTGTAACCACTTCTGGAGCACTCCGGCTTCAACACACCTAACAGTCTCATTTTGATAGTACTATTCACTTTAATCATCTCTCGTAAGACACTGGATAACTACTAGTTAGCCTTAAAAAGGTTCTCACATTTCGGTTTTAGAAGTTTGTGTTTTTGCCCACGGTTCCAATAATGTCATCTTCAACTTGTAACCAAGTTATCTTGCCGTCTTTGTGATGAAATTAACAGAAACATCGAATGCTGTTGTACCATTTAAAGATGCATTTGTCTAAATTTTGCCCATTCGTTTATTTATGACCAGTACAAAAGTATGAAAGAATTACAGGATTTCAGATTCTCCACCTTTTAGTCCAGCTTGGACTTAAACAGTGAGTTTAGAATTAGACTGCGGTAATCTTGGACTAGGCAAACGTTGCCATATCTGCCGCCCGAATTATGTATAAACAAATTACGAGGGAAGTAAATGAGATTCATGCAATAGTTTAAAATAACTTACAGTTGTGTGAAAGTGAAAATTTTGTGTGATGCTAATAAACTAAGTATAAAACAGTCCAAATCTATAAATATTCTCTTTAATTTATGTCGCGTTCCTAACGTTCTTGATAAAAATGTGAAATTTTTGGCTGTTTATCTCGATAAACATCTGGACACAGATTATATTGCTGTTAAAACAACTAAAGGACTATTCGTGCTATGTATTCTCCGACAAAGTATTGAAAAAATGGTCTTTATTGAAGATATATTACAGTCACTTATAGTCCTCTCAATAATGGAATCTTGCTGTGGGGTAACCATACTTACAACCATATCAGCAAGTTATTAATCTTACAAAAGGGGGCTGTGAGGATTATGTGTGAACCTTTGCCTACTAGGTATTATGAATCAACTTTTATAGAGTTGTAGATTCTTATATTTCCTTGTATGTATCTGTTGAATTGTCTTGTTTATGTGAAAAAATGCATAAATTTATATACTGTATTTCTGCCCACAATTATCCTATTAGCATAATATTTATAGCTAAGGAGGTGTCAGTTCACCGAGACACAAAACAGGCTATGAAACTGAACGACTAAAAAATTTTAATTTATAACTTTCTGAGAAGCTCTTCCATCGTTCATTTCGAAAGGAAGATAAGATGTTCTATAAACCTATTTATACGGCTCAGGACTTATTCTATTGATTTGACATCAAGTAACTTCATTGTATTTATTGAATTTTCTCTAAATGTACATGTCACTAACAATAAAATATCTAATCTGATCTAATGTAAAGTACATTGCAAAAGTTGTTGAAAGTGACTGATTGCGAGTGTGTCAATCTAGGTCTTGTTTCGTCCAGATTTTTTTCAGGTAATCATTTTATTCTCCATTTTTTCGAAAAAGACCCCGGTGTTTGACTATTCACCAGATTATGAAGAACGCAATGCCTGGAAGCTTACGAAATTTTGTCAAATAAAAGTCCTTCACAGAGGGAATATACAAAATTGTATGATAAAATTCATCAAAAGAATAAGTTTTCCACAAAACACAGCGCAATTATCCTTTAATAGCTAGCAAAATTCATTTCCACGTGACTGTAACAATTCAACTGATAAATGCACTCATCATTTGTCGTGAGCTTCATAACGAACATACATAGATGTGGGTGCGGTATTTGTGACGGGATCATTCAGCTCTAGACTTAAAATAATGATACTTTTCGCTGGCTTTCTCATATCCAAAAAACTAACGTGCAGCAATTTGGGCGCACTGCTCTCAGTAATATTGTTTAAGACTATGTAAAATCGTATTCTTTTATACCGTAGACGGAGAGTGTACTTACGGAGGGAATTCCACACTGAACCAACCAACTGTTGAGGCTATTGTATGTCAGATGTCAGACTTGTGCAGCAAGGAATGTATTCAGAGCACTCTACAGGCGTGTTGAAACCCGGCAAGCACCGCGAGCACCCGTGAAGATCTCTAAGGTGTGCTTGAGATTCTCCATCTCTACACCAGATTTCGCCAAGCAGCAACCGTTTAGGCGACTACAACGTCATCCATCCGCCGAGAACAGTTACAGTTCGCAAAGTCCCCACACAGCAGTGCCAAACTCACCCCTGAAAAACCGGATCAGCATGTGACCCAGGAAAAAGAAAGGTTCTTTGTGGGAATCAAACCCACGACGTCCCAAATACGAGCCTCACTCCTTATCGTGCAGCAATCATGCGCGGTTCTTAGAATGTAAACGTCCAGCAATTTTCATGTCAGTGTAACGTTAATGGAGCCACTTTATCATATGACACCAGTTTTCTCCGCATGAACTGCTCTGTGTTAACATGCGATTCAGCACTTAGCAAAACATTTTACTCTCTGTCCATATTTACCTTTTCATCCTTTCTATAAAGAGCACCAAGACCAAATACAGCATTCTTTCTGCTATAATCGGTGCTATGTTATACATGTTTGGAATTGAATAGCTCGTTGATCCACTGCATCCTCGAATCTCTTGCTCTTAAGCAGAATCGTTTTTACTAACCAGCTAACTTGAGATAAATCATTCATAAGCAACCTATTACGCTTTAACCACAATGATGAACAATGTGACAAATGACACTTTCAGCTACGTTTTTCTGTCACTTTATTTCTCTAAACTGAATCACAAAACACAGTATTCTGTTTTATCGTTGACAAAATCTATAATTCTCGTAATCTTGCTACTCACAGCTGTTCTGTACAATTGCAACATTGACACAGACATCACTGTGTTTCAGTTCTGCTCTGTCTAACAAACATCTGGCTTCGACGATACGAACACTAAAAGCATATACATACGCACAATCATAAACATAAGTGGGCTTTTTATTTCGTAACCATGTACACACAACAATAATAACAAACGTACATACACAATAATAATATCACAGAGTATAAAACAGATATAACACACAGATGCAATGGTGATGGCTATGGAGCTTGGGAAGTAGCACTACCTGTAGGCCAAACCAACAGTCAATTCCCAACAGAGTGTATACAACACACACTTCAAAACAAGTAACTCAATATTCAACTCTGAAAAAATTAAAAAGAAAAGAAAGCTAGCTTCTCTCGCCGTCCCGACTCGTTTATATAAGCCAGGCGCATTACCGGCGAATCCTCTGGAAAAAAAAAATTGTATCTCACACTTCGGCAGTCAAAGTTTCTCGAATATGAGGAATCGCTTTGTTCTGCTGCGCTGATAGTTATCTTTGTTCTGATCGCTGTATTGTCATTAGGCTGCTATTTACAAGTAGTGGTGTGAGGTAGCTAAAACCGAGCTTCCTTTTGAGGCGGCTGCCGGCCGGTGTCACAAAAATACCAGTTTACCCAGCGCTGCCCAACCTTATACGAAGCAGGGGAAGGCGGATTTGCCTCCACCTACTGTTTGGGGAGCTATACCGCATTTATAGGATTAAAAATGAAAAGGTTACATGCACAAAACGAAGGAGATGTGGATCGATAGCGTGACGTCATTAGCTTTTAAGAGAAAAGATTGGGCACCATCTTTCAAAAACTAGCCGAACGACAAACTTTACAGGTAGGCGACTTGTAGCCTAGAAAGTTACGATCTCATGTAGTATGAAATAAAATAGATGTATTTGATTCCGGTATACTTTGTAAACAGGTCTATTCATTGCATTCCATAAGCGTATGACCACGAATGGCATAATAATGATAGCCTTCACAAAAATAACATTACTTCAATGCTTATATCTGAGGGTCTGCAAACATTTACACTTTGAATCTATGCAGACAGGACCATTTGCTGTTTCCCTCGAGGTAAGACTAACATAACATTCCCCAAACACTTAAGGTGAGTCAGCGTAAACAGAATGTTCGGAAATTCCCATTACAAACTCCTAGGGCTTGCAAGAGGGGACGGAGTAGATACGTAACGTGTTGCATAGGAAGGGCAATGGCACTACTGCTAACACCATTTCATTCTATAATTAATTCTGCCACCCCCTCCCCCCAGTGGAAATAGCTAATACAAATTCATTAATATCACAAAGCTGTACAATGTAATGAGAAAATACGCATGACATATTTTTCAAAAAAAAATCTCTCTTCTTTTCCTTTTTGTGATTGATAATTTTAGGAACACCTAACCTTCTAGTGTAGCCATTTGGCAACAAAGATTGTAACAGTGTGTCTTGTTATTTGCGTCTCATATTGGCACTTGATAAAATAAAGCTATGGGTAACTATTTATATCATAAATTTATAATTTATTTCAGTATTATTGTAGTTTATTTTCCTCCTTTTTTTCAAAAATCAAAATCTATAGAATCGTTTAACGTAACCCCGTAAGCACTCATCCGTATTATCTCTCTGGTTATTTTACGTGGGCCCTCCCCATCCTTTACTCCAGCCACAGGGGCTCACGCTCAGCACAACGATCAGCAAGGATATATGGTGCTCATTTTCAGGTACTCTACATTAATTTCACATTTATAGATTAAATGTTAAATGGTACTTTCAATATCTCGCCCAGAGGAGTCAGAGATGTATTTTTGGATGGGATTCATGTAGAGACTTTTTCACCTTGAGGTAGATATTTTATGGCCCCTTGAATTTAAAAAAAAAAAAATATAAAATGGTCTCTATGTGTAGTGTGTGTGAACAGCTTAACCTAAAAACCAAACGTGGAATCAATACCAAACTTGGTATTTAAGTTCAGAATGTTCCAAAGTTGGAACACATGAAGATCTTTTGGAAAATGCACCCAATCCAAACTGCCCACTTTTTCTCTCAAAACTAGCCCAAACAGTTTTGAGTAAAATGTCATACACGTAATATATTATAAATGTAGGCTTTGAATTTTCTGTAAATCTCTGTGAAGACCCGTTTATTTACCGGAGATTTTGTATAATCATTATAACCAGGTTTTAAGCTAGAAAATAAAACAATGTTGCAAAAATTCACAAATCAAAATTAACATTTGAGCAAAATGTGATCCTGGCAGTAGAAAATATTATTCATTATACGTGCTTTAAAATTGAAATATAAGTGTATTGAACTGACGCCAACATGAATCTGCTACACTTTAGTATTTCCGCTATTTCCTTAGAAATACTTATCAATTACTTCTTAAAAAGATCACCCATACACACTGTACATTTGATAAGAATAATGAACCACGCAGACCAGATCAGAAATGAACTCCGCTACCTGGCAAGGAAAGTGGCGTATCGTTTGTTTCTCTGGTACATTGTTGTCGCATTCTTTGAAGTTCTATTTTAAAGTGCTTCGTTCTCTTCATCCTCCAGTAGAAAAAACAACAAAAATGACTGTAACCTACAACCTGGTTATAACTTGTAAACTTAAATAAATAAATAAAAATATACAGGTCTCTCTAAAACATGTTTATTTAAACAACGTTTTGTAGCGACAGTCACTTTCGAGGTACCCGTTATTATTGGATGGAATGTATCTTTTTCAGTTATAGTCGGTCTGGGTAGCTCAGTTGGCTAGACACTAGTCTACTGATCCCAAGGTCACGGGTTCAAGTCCGGCCCAGATTGATGTTTTTAAGTGTGCTTAAAAACGACAGCACCGGCACACCGGTGGCGCTGATGTGAGCTTGGCAATTGACAGCGTTGTTAAACAAACTACTTTTTTTCCTCTGATAGTATCGCTATTCTGCTGTTTCTTGCTATTTCATATGTGTAGTAAGACTACGATACTAGGGCGGTTTGACAAGTCTGTGACTTTTTGAAGAAGGTTGGTTTTCCAATGAAAATCAACATTAATTATCGACATAATCTCACTTTAACTATACACCTTGCTAAAGTTTCTCAAAATTGTTAACTCTTCCATAAAATACGATTTTTTAGTCTGCAATATATAGTTTGTTTCCGAGATGATGTCTTCATTGGATGTGAATTTCTTACCACCGACCTAATTTTTGAGGTTCCCAAAGAGGAAGAAGTAATCTGGAGCGAAATCTGGAGAATGGAGTGAATGAGGTAACAGTTCGTGGTCCACTTCTACGAATTTCACAATGACGTTAGACGTGTGTGCGGGTGCAATTATCCTGGTGAAAAAGAGCCTTTTTCTTAACCAAATGGAACCTCTTCTTAAACGGATCCTTAAGAAGTTGTCTTTGCCTTCATCAAGGTAGTGAATGAGTATCGTGGCTTGGGAATGCCAAAAGATGACTGCCATGATCTTCCCTGCTGGTGAAACGGTTGTTGCTTTCTTTTTAAGCATGTGCGCGGAAGGAAATTCATTGCTCGGATTGTTGCTTTGTCTCAGGTTGACAGTAATGGATCCAAGTTTCAAATGCCGGAAAAACTCACTCGGATTGCGCTGAACCATGTTCAAATGGTCACACAATTCCGCTTATTGTCAACTGTGAGCAGTTGCGGCACCCATCTTGCGGAGAGCTTTCTCATACTCAAATATTCGTGCGAGATATTACCTACCCATTTAACTTCCGGCTTTTAAGCAGGTTTCGGCTTTCTCTATTCCTCTCATGCCTACAACAATATGTACGGTACAAAACTATTTATACTAAGGTTTGTTTTGATTAACATGAGGTGGATAAAAAATTAACTTTCGCTAGGATATTACACAGAGAGTTGTGCAAACGTAACTCAATGTTTGAGGTATTTCATTCGCATGTTCTCCGCTTTCACTTCGTTTACTTTGTGAACTCATATGTGCTGCTATTACTACATAAATACGGCTTTTCATTTATATTACCCTGTTATAGATTCTCTTGTTTTTTCTCGTAACACCAAGCGTTTGTTTTTGAAGCAAATGTGGCTAGATTTGGAAGCAACAACAACAATAAAATAAATGAAGCGATTGAAAATTTAATACATCGGAATAACGTAGTGTTTGGAATCACTTTACAGGATAGATTCGCTTTAATTAAAGCAATGATTGTATGCACTTTAGTATAAATAGAGAAAATAAAATGGAAAGTGGTGAAAAATTACATTTTCTACTGCGAGCCAATTCCGTTGTTTGTTAAGCCTTATTGCTTTTTAAAGAAGCCATGGGCAAATTTATCAAGCTCGTCTCCGCTGGTAAAACGTTGAAGGTTTTATGCAACTGCAATCTCTGGCTTTATGGGAAAAATAATAATGTCTAAAAATATCTGCTTCTTGATGCAAGCGAGCGAGATGGCTCCACGGTAACATGTGAGGCTCACATTCTGGAGGTCGCGGGTTCAATTCCCGTGGCCGACTTACCGATCAATGTGTATTATGGGGAGTTTCCCCGGGTGCGAGAGCTGGGGATGGTTATTACATAGCCCAAGTGTACTGTTCCATTTCACTTAATTTATCACTCATCTTTCATCACTTTGGTTCTTTCAGGGTCGCAAGTGTCAGCGAAGGCTCTATGTGCAGCTTGCACTTTGTAAAGGAACTTCCACCATCCCTCGATGTCCGTGGGTTCCGGGAGAGCGGTCTATATTAAGGACCCAGATGAGGTCCCCTGGGAGGACACGAAAGACTTCGAGGAGTCGTGAAAGTTGGTAAACCTCACGGACCTCTGTAGTTGCCAGTCCTACTAGTCTGGATCTGGCCGCCCCATGTCTCCTCTCACCTCATTCTTCCTCCCGGGGGTATCCATTAGTGGCATAATAAGCATAGCTTCACTGCCGAATCCCCTCCGTACCCTCTATTCCTGCTAAGGCATCTAGCCGAATTTCACTCTTGCGAGATAGTTTCCATTGATAACCTAATTTTAGATTTAAAATTGTGTTTTGGAACAATTATTGTTCTAACATTTACGGTCAATTCAATTATCAAAACTATCGGCAATTTTGATAATACTTCGCAGTTCTGAAAAGCTTAGTAACGCGGTATCATGTCTTAAGACACTTTTGATGCCCTCTCCAATATTTTGCTTTTTGCTGAATCTGCAACCAGATGATCATCTCTCTTTGTCTTTAATTTATTAGAGTATAATAAATGAAATCTTTTAAGTGATTTGCCAACTATTTTAGGTTGTAGAATTATACCTTTTTGAATGTAGCATTATAAATGTAGCTATTGAAGTGTTATATCTACTAACTTCTGAAGTATCATTAAATCGATGGTCTAAATAACTGTCATCGTAATAAATGAGAAGCGTAATTTGCCAGGAGTCAGTGAAATGCTAAGCGGCAAATTCCCTAACGGCTGCCGCCGAGTGTGTTAACCACAGCGCGGTCATTCATTTCTGTAATGCAAAATATAGTTTACTAATACGCGAAGGACAAATTTTAGAAATAAACGCTCTTTTAGAACCTGTTTAGTCAACGTGAGTGCATTTCGGCCGACTTCTTTGAAGAACCCTAATAATCACGGAGCCTTCCTTCTCAGTCCTTTCTACAGAGTTGCAATATCTTAACATGGACCTTTGCAGCTAATAAAACAGAAAAGAACTGGAATTCAGGATTCTGGTAACTGAGACTCCACGTGGAGTCAACATGTAACTGTCACTTGCATAAAAACAGGGTTGCTATTGGTCTTCAAGGACAGGGATAGAGATTCTGAAAAATGTAGATGAATTTATGACAGTCAGTAGATGTGCGCAGCGCACATTTCGTTCGTGAACCAACTGCACATGCGTTGACCAAACAGGCTATCAACGTAAGTTCCGCTTACTTTATGACTATCCCACCAAAGTGTCTGCATATACCAAGCGTAATCTTGAGCTTCTTATCTGAAACAAGTGTTTACTCTGTGGCTTGCTAAATTATAAGAACTCTTCCGGTTACCTAATTTTCACAAATGCCATAGTACATATTTGCAGGTAATTCAGATTTCTGAACGGATCTTGTAACTACCTGAACTTTGGGCTAATGAATTCATAGTTAGATGAATTAACCGGAACGCCTAATTGCCTTAGCTACATTATTTATAACTAAGTTCCTGTCCTGAATGCAAACGACGTTATGTTGAGAGATAATTTACTGTATTGGTTTGCAGTCCAGGTTTGTTGACAGTAAAGGAGTTAGTGAAGGGAAGGTTGACACACCGCTACAGTAACCTGTTTGTAAGGCAACCTGACCGTACTGCCCCTACCCAACGTGTGCATCGTCACGAAATCCCCCTACAAACATAACTGAAATGCCAACCCGTGCAATCGGGAGCGAATTCTACTTATAACTACGGCTGACACACAATTTAATGGTGGCTGGCAGGAAGAGCCGGTTAACACACCCAATGAAAGACTTGCCATACCATGGGGTGATGTATAGTTAAGCACGCTGTGAAATCACTAAAGCCAGTGATATACAATTATTTCACTCACAAGATTTATTTCCACAGGGAAGAGAATTGCAGTGGTCAGCTATCAGCCGCTATTAAAGTTTGTGCCTGTCACCATATTAAATTGCCTAGCTAAATGAGTGCTTATCCCAAAACAAAATTTCAGCCCAAGTTTCTTACATGACTTTAACATATGAAATTATTTATTGTAATGTTGTTTATCTATTTCCCTATCATTTCTTTATAAAATTGTTAATCTTACCAGACAATAATTCTAGTATCAACCTCCATTACTCATCTGATGCTATTCTTTCTACTTTATCTGCATAGGATAAATGTGATACTCCTTATAAAAGTTGGACGTCAAGATTTAGCCAGAATATGTTTTGAGGTCCCCTGAACCAAATACAGAAGACATTTATAGAAAAGGTTCCGTGTGTGTATGTGTGTGAGAGCGAGAGAGAGAGAGCAAGCGCGCACGCGTGTGTGTGTGTGTGTGTGCCTCTGTGGACATCAAGCTCAAACACGAATAGTCAATTAAAAACCAAACCTGCTTTTTAAATTCAATACATTTCAAGGACGCGACAACTTAATATTCTTAAGGAAATTCTCCTATCTTGAACCACCGTTTACACGAGAAGTAGGATTTTTATTAAAATACCGTATGTTTAAAATATTTTCATGACAAATGAAAGGCCTCTTTTAATTGTTAAGAATAATCTCTAAGGTCTCTTCATTCTGAATAATTACTGCATACGTCCTAAACCACAAAAAGTGCAGATCTCGTTGAAGCACAAAACATATCAAATAATTTTGTTAAGTACATTTGCCCAATATACTCCTGGTTATAAGTTTGCATTTAAAAATGCGTACAATTTTCTCAAATTGGAAGTCCTTTTGTTTCCTTTTTTCTTTTCTCTTGGCCATGCAAAGAGAACGGAATTTCAAAAGCATCACGTAGTGCCCCGCTCTTAAAATATTTAACTACTGCTTAAAGTCAATGTATTGCCGAAATATTGCTGTACTATAAGAAAACATGCAAAAAGGCAATTTTTAAAAATATGTTTGTCCATTAATATAAAGCAGAATAAGCGTTTGGAAGAATAGTGTATATTGACAGTGAGTGATAGTCATATTTTTTTAGCAGATTTTCAGATATTGGAGTATAAAACCTTCAAAAGTGACAGCAATCAAAAGTATGACTGCTGCAGAAAACGAGGGTTTATTTTTCACCCGAGTTGTCTAAATCAGAGGTGCCAGAAACTGACACCACAGGTCAATCTCCTCTTTTCCACTCGATTACTCTCTTTGGCTTAGTGGAGTGACCGTACAGGGTAATGGTGGCTGGCACTAGCTAAATGCGGTACGTGTGCAACTTTTGAGTTTCACAAAATAAAAAAGTCAGCGTCAGACGTCAACATGTCCCGTTACAAATTCCAACCGGAATCCCCCCAGCATTCTTCCTTCCCTTATATCTATTGCGTCACCAGCGGAAGGTAACTAGGTAGGAAAAAAGGTAACCACCTGTTTCCGCTCAGCGTCACCACTGATTTAAATGGGAACATTTTCGTTATTTTTAATTTTCTCTAAATATCTAGAGCGATTTTCATTACAATATATATAGGTATATAGGATATAAAATATCAAGATATATTTTTTTTTAATTTTCTCTAACTAGCCCTGAAGTTCTTTTTATTCTGAACGATCTTGTGTCACCCTTAAAGTATAAAGCATGGGTGAAAGGCATAAAAATGTGATCTCATTAAAACACTTAATTTAAAAATCTTGCTGCACAGAAGACTGTACATTAAAAGTTAGTTATATAAAATATTTCCTTCCTCTTCCACCGCTCAGCCCCCCTCCCCCTCCTCTCTCTTTCTCTCTCCCTTTCTGTTGTACTAACCAATTCCAAGGTACTCCTTGTTATTGTGACACAATATTTAGAAATATACTTCACTTTACCTACCCTACTCTACAATGTTTAAATGTCAGAAGAGAGCAGAAAAAAAACATGTGAATGCAAAACATCAAATGTTTTTAATTTCTCTTGAAACAGCCGCTTGAGTCCTTGAAAACCGAGTATTCTTTGTGCCTCAGTGAGCAAGATTTCTGCTTTTTGCTATAGGTTCATTATATTAGCATTACATTTTTTAATAATATGTAAATGGAAGGCAGCAGTCAGTGTACATTACTAGTATTAGTTCAAAATTATAAGTAGTCAAGTATTCATCTTGGGTTGTACTACGAGTATTACGAGTAATAAAAAGAACCTTATTACTTGAAATGGTATACAGCGATTTTGTCTGCAATAACACGTGAAAATAATACCAAACAAAATTTTTGTTATAGTACAATGCTACAAATTTAAACCTGAATCTTAGCAAAATAACACCGTGCGGCATGGCTCAGGTGGTAACGTCTGTGGCCCGCATTCAGGAGATTGCCTGTTCGATCCCCGTGGCCACGCGCTCTAACACGAGTTTTTCCGTGGTTTCCCAATGTCACTTAAGTGAATGCTGGTGTGCATTAATCTCTTCTCTAAGGATTCCTTTTCCCTCCTTTCTTATTTGCCTCCCTTGCCATCTTCCAAGTTTGTTTGGTAGCGTGGTAAGTTCCAGCAAATGCGGACAGAAGGCATAGCTGCGTGTGCTCTGGAACCTCTTCCCTGGCCCTTCCTGGAAGTTACATACTCTCCGGGCGGCCAGGTCTACAGTCTCACTTTACCTCATTCCTTCCCCTGGCCGGGGGGTGGCGGGTGGTCCACAAAAGATCCATGCCGGGGTCGCGGTGGATCGAGGTGTCCCCCCTAAGTTACTACATACACACACACTAACAAAATAGCTGACATAAATGTAAGTTTAGTCCTGCAAAATTGTCCATTTCTTGTTCAGATACCTACTTTCAATGAAAATCTCCTTGCACTAGAGAAAGTATTGTATTCCAGCCAAAACTTGATAGCGAGATTCCACAGGAAACACTCGTTTCGAAACTTTTAGATAAAGGTTTCTCTGTCTCTACTTCTGATCTGTTTTATGGAGTTAACCATTTCCGAGATACTTCTTGTTGTAGGTTTGAATTTTCCAATTTTCCCAAATGGGAAGTGCCTATTCATGCAAATCGAACGTAATTTCAAAACCATCCTGTAGCGACTGGCTCTTAGAGAACTTGATTATCTCTTAAGCTACTGATTAACGTGAAGTAAAGGGAATAATATTATACATTTGTAAGAAGTTTATAAAAGGGTGACTAGAGGAAGTAATGAGAGTGCAACACATCAGATTTTATACATGGTTTGGGTATGAACTACTTTATTAATTTATTGTGGTAGAAACATTAATGTCCAAGTTTTTATATACTGAAATGGGAAGGACATCGTTCCACAAATATAACTGATATTTCACTTAAAAGAGCAGTTAGAATTATTTATGACACTTCGCCAGTGCGTCACTAAAAACCATTTGTTTTATTTATCAAATTGGAGCACTTCCTCGAACTTCGTCTTTTGCTTTACATTTTATGTTTAAAGGTATATTGATCTATCATTATCCGTAAACGTGTCATAAGAGACGGAACCAACTTGCATAAATAAATGTAGGTAAATATTAAAACCAAGTTTTTGAATGTTTAGCTCCAAATTGAATTATTTATCTAATTATCACCCTGTAGCATTAATTATTTTTCTACATATACCACTCTTCTTCTGACTCCCGAAGGCCACATAAAATGGACGGCAATCCACTCAAAGCCAAAAGTCGTGAGTTTGATCGCAGTGACTGCAATCAAATATGGCTGTAGATGGGGAGGGTTCACGTAAAATAGCCAGTGATAGGATACGTGTAGATGATGTGGGGGTTACTGTTATTGCATGGTTTCTGTTTTTTGAACAAGAAAAAGAAAATAAGTAAACTAGAGCAATACATAAATACATTGATACATTTGTGATGCAGAGAGTTACGGAGAAAATGCAGAAAGTAGTTGGATAGCTGTTCTGCTTTAGCGTTGTCATAAAGACTCAGCCAGCTAATAAATCTGTAGAAAAAGAACTTTAAATGTGAATAATAAAGGATACAAACGTGTAATATAAAGATATTTGACAAATAAGGTGCAATAATGTACAAAAATATTATTTGAAATTTGCTATTTGTCTCTTAAATATGGAATGCAAAGATCATACCGTAGCTTTTCCCTGACCAACCTCCTTAGTGTGGTATACATTTATTTTTCAAATCGGATTGTAGGTCAAGAATTAATGAACTACCTTGTTTTATGTCAATATAATATTAAAATAACAAAAGACTCTTACAATATTCTAAAACTTTTACTAAATGTCTGTGTTGCCAAATGGCAATGCCATGCGTCGGTTTGAAAAGTACACTAGGTCTAACTTTAGGTATACCCTGTTTATAGGTTAGGAAAATCTTCAAATTGAACTTCAGGTGTTTAATCCTTTTTAATCACTAAAATTGCTGTATTAATTTTAGTTATCTATAACAATAAAATGATATAGTTAGCATAAAATTATTTCGTAAACAGCTTCTAAAATTCACATATAAAACTAAAATATGGAGAAGTATTTTATATATTACTCTACAATTTTTGTGGGGTTTGTTGTTTAGATAAGTTTGGGGAAAAGTCACCTTATGTCTCAGGAGGAAAATGGCTTTGTTACGTGTATTTTCTTTGGGATGTATATATTTTTCTTCCTTATCCAGGGGTTAATCCGCAACAGCGCCGGTGATAATGAGGTACATATACAAAGATGTAATTTGTGCCATAGTGAAAGTAGACAGAGTGGCTGAGTAAAACACCGTGATCGTGGTGTACATCTGCAATGCGGCGCAGCGGGCCCGCCGGCCCGCTACTGCTGCAGGTGGATGATATACCCATATTGATTTCTGCCTTTAAGAAGCACGCTCAGTCTAGGAAAAAATTGGCGCCAAATTTGCGTATTGTAAGGAGCTCAAAGGCATTGTTGATCATAGAGATACTTGTGCACGAAAGGCTGCTGATGCCAAATGACTTATCATATAAGTTGTCTAATTTTCAATTGCGGTGAGTTATTTGAAAATCCTGCACAGGCACACATTAATCTTATGTATATAGTTCTGTGCTATAAAATTATTATATTTGGTATATAATAGCATAGAAAATTTTGTATCTGTGTGTATAGGGTATTCACGAAAATTACTGGGAAAAAAAAGCAATTTATAAACCCACTAATTCTATTACAACAAATATAGCCTAAAAAAGATCTCGATTACTGAAGAGAGAAAACATGCAACAGCTTTGGATATATCATGGCCTGGACTAACCCCTGTTCTATGAAATAGCAATCATGGTAATAATGGGTCAATTCTCATCATGTGAAACCATTTGTACTGGTAACCATAACATTTATTTTAAAATGCATTAAAATTGGCATACAGTATAATTGCATTACTTTTTTTTTGTGTGATATTGATATTTATATAATTGTAAGTTTTAAAAAATGTTAATTGTAACGAGAAAGGTACATTAAATAAAATAATTCTTAAAAAATTCAAAACTCGAATTCTTCTGGACGCTTTTGCGCTAAAAAGGCAGCTAATTTCAATTCCTATGAGACTGAAAATGATTAAAAATCGTCATCGTCGGAGCTATATAACAAAATTAAAATAGGGTGGGGTAGGGAAGCATATTTTGGAGCAAGGTATGGTACAAAGGACGGGAATAGCATGGCTTAGGTTGGGATGGTGTAAGGTCGTAACATTCTTGACGATGCGGCAGGATGATCTGCCCATTATACGGTTAACTAGAAAATGGATGCATGTTTTAGTAGCACGCTTGCAGAAGGGAAAAAAGGGGAACTTCTTTTACTAGAGTCTAAGCATTTCTCTTTCTCTCATTCACATAAATAAACATTAGCGAGGCTTGCTTTTCAGTCCCATTAATGCGTCATAGCTCGGCAAAATCGAGATAGAGGCAAATCTACTCTCCCCTGTTTCGCATATGTTTCAACATCACTGTCTTAGATTTTAAAGGTGTCATATAAGTGGAAGGTCAAAAAGAAGATTAGTCTCCAGTCTATTCAAACGTGTAGGATAGCTTATTCATATTCTGAATATTAAATAACACAAACTATAGGAGATAAAGTAATTAAAATAAGTATACTGCCCTGTTAAATATACAGGTTGTCCCAAAAAAACACCGAGAACGGTTAGGGACGCAAAACTGATCGGTTTTTAAATACGTAGGAATCTCTGTCCGAAAATACACGGTTTGGACGCCGTAACGTTGGGTGTGCGTTCACATTTTGTCAATAAACCCAACATCGAGTCGTCTACATTACAAATGGCCTTCCAACTGTGTTCCTCCTATGTCGTTACAGAGCCTATATCGACGGGGGTGGCCTCATGCACATGACCCAATGCGTACGGTTGTCCTTGGAGATGCGGTTGAGGTGATTCCGCACGTTTACATCAAAGTGTGCTGGAGCTCAAATCGTTCATTTCCGCAGCTATCCAAGTAGCGCAGTAGAATGCACACCAAGAACTCCATGGAAGGATTTAGCGCATGTTCATGTCATTCATCCTGGTATACAGACGGCTACCTTTCGTATTAAGATACCAAAACGAATCGTAACAAATTGTCACAACCGTTCATTCTCAAACTTCAACGCTCTACAGCGTCCAAACCGTGGCTTTCCGGTCAGAGGTTTCTATTTGCTACCTATGACAGACCTTCTTACATTCAGCTCATAATTTACTTTTTACTATGTTTCTTAAAGTGAAACTAACAATGCAGTAAGGGACCTTATTCTTTAGTTTGTTACTCCCATGGCTAATTATAGCTACAGCGTATTACAAAAACGTATAACAAATGGAGGTAATGATTCAGAGTTGAAATGCCCTCCTTTGTCTAGAGCTAATATGCTAGTGTCTGATTCAATATCGAAGTTCTGAATGAGCCACAATACTTCTCTGCATTGGAGGCATTTCAAAGTATTACTTAGTACACTCAAACAAAGAGACAAATAAAACAAATATGATACTGTTAAGAACAAAAAATAAACAAAGTAAATAAAATCCCGGAAAGACACTATGTAAAAGCACTGTTGAATAACCACAAATACTACAGGAAGAAAAGCTAGTAAGAAAGGCGTGTGAATGGAATACGTTGCATTTATATTTCAAGCATATAGAACTTTGTATGAATTGCTTATAGAAGAGGGAGCAGAGAAGGACATGTGAATGGTTACGTAAACGAGATCGAGTAGAAAACCATGTGAATGTAATACATTGCATTTCTGTTTCAAGCATACAGAAAATTGTATGGATTCTTTGTAGAAGAGGGACTAGAGAAAGGAGTGTGGCGTTTCGTAAAACGTGAGTAAACTATGTGAATGTAATACCATGCATTTATATTTTAAAACCATAGAAAATTGAATGAATTGATTTTAAAAGAGGAAGTAGAGGACATGTGAATGTGTGATGTAAACGAGATGTGAGTAGAGAAACCCTTGTGAACGTAATACGTTGTATAGCAAAATGAATGAATGAATGGCCTGAAAGCCCTCTCCAAGACAAAAAACACTTAGTTGTGCCAATTTTTATGGTGATCGGTCAAACGGTATAGGAGTTTATCAACATCTATTTATATAAGTTAATACAAAGTTACAGTAATTTCCTGGAATTAATCGTATTCTACTAATTGTAAACTGATTTTACCAACCCAAAAACCTTCATTTGCATACAGATGTTAATGTTTTAACGCTTCGAATCTGAATTTTGAACCTTGACTCAAAACTTTGTGATTTCCTGTGAAATAATTATGTACAACTTCTTTTAAATTTAATCCATTAGCCGAAGGAAATAAAAATGAACACGAAAGATAAAGAATTACTAAACGGATAAAAGCTGGTTAAACATAGCAAAATGAAATATTAAAAAGTACGCAATTTAATTATGTACTAGAAGATACACGGTTCATGTATTCATAATAAAGTAAATGTGCAACTAATAATCGAGAAACATGGAAACGATAAGTAAGCAACTGTAACACAACAAGCATTTACTAATTACTTCTAGGAATCCTACTGGCTAGAATTTCTTGCTTGTAGATAGAGTAAACAAATATTTATAATAAAACGTTTATTGTTGTGACTTTTACCACAAGGTAAACAGGCACAGGGCAATCCAGTAGATTCGATCTCTCACCCTTATGTAATGAAGCCTAGACCATTACTTGGTCCTAAATCTGAAAGCGTTAAGGCGATACTACGGTGCGTTCGTAAATTCACCGGACCATCTCACGGCGACACCGCACCGGGCGAGGACCAGCGTGCTCCCTGTAACAGTTATACGTAAATGACCGGCAAGTCATGGTACGGAATCATATTAATGAAACAATGTAAATTTAAAAATAAGGTAAAGAAGGAAGCTAAAGTAAAGCTAAAGAAGGGCTGTTCCCTACGGCAGGCAGGTGCTCCACCAACTGCGCTACGGGTCCCGGTTTCGATTCCCGGCAGGGGGTAGAAATTTTTCTCCAGCCAGGATTATTCCTCATCCTTCCCTGAGTCTGGAAGTAAGAATGAAAGTGTGAATGTGTGTGTGTGTGTGTGTGTGTGCGTGCGTGTGTGCGTGCGTGCGTGCGTGCGTGCGTGCGTGCGTGCGTGTGTGTGTGTGTGTGTGTGTGTGAATTCAACGTATAAATCCCCAAAGGCCGAAAAACCCACTGTTAAGCGAGTAACATTATTTGCCAGACCTCTGCAGTTAAAGGCGGGATATAAATGGAACAATTTAATAAAAGCTATAGAAATCTTTTATGCTCCCTAGTTGACGGTGGTAAAAGTCAGAATCGTGTATTGTTTATTGGGGAAGAAATAGATCTGGGGCTCCTAATTTTGATTCCCTTCTAGGTCTATGTTTAGATATTCAGATCATAGAAGGATTATTTTTGGCTATACATTAGTCAGCCCATATTGATTTAGCCTTCTCTAGAGTTGCACATATTTAGTCGAGATATAAATTATGGCTGATTATAACTATATGGAGCTGAAATTTGGACCTGCAGATATAAGAAAACTCCTAACAGCAGAAATAAGATTTTTAGGAAATGTAGAAGGTATAAAAGAATATAAGAATTGAAAATAAAGATGTAAGGAATCGTTTAACAGTGGGAAATATACCTAATGGTATTATAACAAAGAGAGCAGTATAACCCCAAAACAAATTATTACAAGTAGGTAACATCATAAGACGGATGACCTAACAAATAAATTCTAAGTGGATCAAGATCATTTATCTGGGAAGGTCAGACCATTGAATGATATTTATCTGGTGCATTTTATAAATAAAATATGAATTTAAATACTATATCGCAAAGGTATAACCAGAAAATTCTATAACAAGGAAATCTAAAGTATATTCATTTCTATTAGGTAGCTTCACTATTCAGCACTACCAACTCAGGAAACCGAAACCCAACAATTACGTGTATTTTGATCATCTTGTAGTTATAACATAAAATCAATTTGTAATCTCATATAAATTGTATTTTATATTATTTTAAACATTAATAGATAACGTGCCTTCTGGAAAAAGTACGCTAATAATCAAAAGAATAACTGACGAGTGTTATGCCAGAGTGAGCTATGTGCCATATTGTTCATGAAAAGGCACCGAAGTTTTTGATGTCACAACATTGTTATAAAACATAACTGTGTCATTCCTACTTTCTTTATTATACATCAAATATGATTTTATTTTTTCCAATGCAAGCACATAGTTCTTGGCGCTTAGTTCCTCTTAATAGCATTTGCCAACTGTTAAAAACATTTGCCAAATTGAAATGGAATGCTACTTTGATTGTTAATGGATTGTAATGTGTATAAAATTGTTTTTCAGCGATTTATGGGATAAAGCAGGTGACACTGACTACAAATGAATGACTTAGTCATAATGTGTACAAAACAAAAGAGTTACCAGGTGATAATTCATATATAATTTACGCATGTGATAGTCATATACAAAGCAGCTGGAAATTTAATCTTAATGCGGCCTAGAAACAGCGTATATGGCCCAATACGTAAGATAGATGGTGATGACTAAGCTTCGGTCCCGGTTGCATGTGGTCGGCATTCAAATTATGTTATCAGAGAAGATTTATGACGTAGCACACGTTAGGTAGGAGCAGTACAATCGCATCATTTTACAAACAGGTTACTGTAGCGGCTGTCATCCTCCCCCTCCCTACCTCCTCTAGTTTCAACAAACACAAAATGCAAACAAATACAGTGAAGTAGCTCTCAACGTAACGTCGTTTGAAACCCTGGAACAGTGATAACACGCTATCTGCAGGGAGAACAATTGAAATGTCTGTAGGTGTAGGTTACACAACAGGACACTGGTTAGGAGGAAGGGATAAAGGAAGCACAGAAGGTAGACAGGCCACAGAGACCCATAGGAGTCCTTCACACTTCCAGGTTCGAATTGCTGGAGCTACCTAAGGGGACGAGCGACTCTTCGACCAAGCAGCCCTCTAGTGTCCATTGGTGCTATTTCCCTGGGCAAGCACTGGCGCCAACTGTTCAGCATTGGCAAAGGCCACGAAATCGAGATACAGCAAACCAACATTCCCCTGCCAACCAAATAAAACTACAAGAAAGCGAGAGGTCAACGATGATGAAATCCCTCGAGTGCCAGCCTCGGCCGTTACCACGGGCCATCTTGCTCGGTATAAAATTCCTGAGATATGTTGAAACCCCGATAGACCATGCAAAAGCGGGTCTAGGTTATAACCTTTGATGTCACCGCGTAAACTCCAGCAGAAGCTCTAATTTCCTTTGCTCCTGCTTTAATGCTTAGAAATTCCTATATCTACTCATACTCAACGAATAGGGATTGAAGTTGTGTTACTTCACCATCGGTGCTGCATCTTCATTCCATGTATGTGGCAAAAGTGGGCGTTTAACACTACCCACCTCACCCCTCACCCTGATGGACTAACGGTAATTTTCTGAAATAATATTATGAATTAAGAGCAGTGATTCCCAACTCTACCTCTCTTGCGCGTGCACAAAATCTACCTGTTCAAAACTCTGCGAAAATTCGCTTTCCTGGATTTTTATTAACCCCTCCTTTGATACCACACCCGGATTATTCGAAACTCAAATCAGGATACAATACAACTTGACTAAATTAATTCCCAGTAAGGCATTTCAAAGCATATATTGTTCACCATACAAATTTACATCCAGGTAAATCAACTATATGAGTTCGTTTGCTTCCTGGAGCTAATGAATTCAACATTATATCCCGAATATTCGAAGCATGTAAATTTTGCTTTAGTTAGTACGATGAAACTACACAATATTGTTAAACTTGAGCAACATGCAAGTAAATTAGTGAATAATTATCCTATAGTTTGTGCCAATAAGCTTTAAACAAAGACACAATGTATACTGGCTGTTGAAGTTCACTGTAATTATAATTTCTGCGAACTGTGAAATGCTAGAATGTTATTACTATAGCTCGGATTTTTATGACGTCATGTTTTTTCTTTTTGTCCTGGCTTATATTTCCATGCCTATGAATCAGCTTTTATCGGTCATAAATGCATACTTGGCCATATTTATGGGCCGGACTGCCCCACATCGGCGAGGACCGGCGCGACCACCTCCAGGGTTACACTTAAACGACCTTCATGTCACGGTACAGAACACTAACTGCTGTACTAACTTACATTAGTTTTACCGCATGACTACAGATGTTAAAATTGATCATCTTCAATGTGAAAACATTCCCTATATCTCTCAAAAAATTCTGGTTTACTCGCAATTGATCATGTTGATTTATAGCCTATATTTGTCTCGAAATGTTTGGTTTATTAAATTACAGCAGTATCAGGTACAAAACTATTTAAGTTTGATGTTGCACGAAATGATAAACAATAGCCTTAGATTGTGAGTTTAGGTTACAGTATGGGTTACTGCAGAATTCAGATGTACTTATTTATTACAACGTAGTAGACACTTCATGGTATGTCTTTATGTTTAAACTCACAAGCCACGCAGCTCCGTGAAGCCTGTTTGTTTATATACTGGGCTAGTGAAAGAGGAACCTGCAGTGCTGCCAATTTGTCTTCGATAAAACTAAAATATCTCCGTAGGAAATGGTCAGAGACAAAAACATAAGATACAAAATGTGTTCTAAATATCTAGATCTACCATTGCTTTAAATTAATGTAATGATTTCCCTTCCATCCTGTATATTCAACTGTTCATAGTAATCCTTTGTTTTCCGATACAGTTTTATACAGGCAAGCTATATATTTGACTACGCCGGTAGGTATTGAATTTTTGGAAGGTATTCATCAACTGAAAGGTTTTTACTTTGTGTGTCTGCATTCCTTCCTGTGTATCTCTGTTCTCCCTCTTTATCTTTGCTAGAGAATATCCCTAGGTATTGGAGTGTTTCATTACGCTACTTTACTGAATCCATCCTCTTATCCGTATCGATTTCTGAATTGGGCACAGCGGTCTGATGAGAAGGGCTCACATGATTGATCCAGTGTTGAATTCCAGCAGAGCGCTTGAGTGCCCTCCACAAGGAAAGTTTCGAGATGTAGTAAATCTTTCGTTTCCTTTCCTTTTTTGTTAAAGCGTTTGCTGTATATTAAAATATTCCGAGTTCTGGGAAGCAGAAGCTTCCTATCAGAAAATTACAAGAAGTAATTACAATTACAATTCTTCTAAGAATTGTGTACGTGTTATTTTTATAAAGATTAGAAAATTAGCAGCAAGGTTTGAGTACATTTATCCTCCCTCCATCACGATCTCTCCGACTATTATTTTGGGGATGTTGAGTAACTCAAATTTCTCCTGAAACGTTACCAGGCATTAGTTGTAGTTTCAACGTAACCTCTAGGAGGAAGGGATGAAAGGAAGGGCGGCCAGTGTGCGTAATGATACTAGCATGACACAGTCCTGACCCACGACCTGGGGATCCAATTAGTACACGAGCATACTCTCAGGAAGGAAGGAGGCCTCAGCAGTTCCACCAAGTGTGAGGGAGAAATCTTTCCAGAGTACAATTTCCACAGTCCTGCCAAAACACACCAACCGCCGGCATCTGTTCCAACAATCTTGAAGTAGATAAAGTGAAGCACATGAAAGGATATAATGGAGACAGGAAATTCGTTGTAGAAGGGAAACCATCTCAGCTGATGGACGAGGACCAGGAGAAACCAGGAAAAACCCACGGTAGACGAAAATCGAGCTCAGAGCCTCTGAATACACCCCTCTTGTATAACTGCGGAGAGGTAGTAAGTGTTATCATCTACAAAGATAACTATTCCTGTGCAAGTTTGTAGGTATTTAACACTTTTAAACTACTACGTGTTTTGGTTTATCTAGCACTTGAAGCATATGGATTTTCAAAATAGAATTACAATGGGTTCATGTCGCCGCTTCATAAAGAAAATTAGGGTTCGCTGCGACTAAGAGATAGGTAGAGGTAGAGGTATAGTTAGGTATCAACGGAGGGGATTCCACAGTGAGCCTATGTAGGCTATTGTACGTCAGATCCCTGGGGGGAAAGGATGCAATGAGTGCTCTAAGGGCATGAGAGAACCCGCGCGAGCAGCGAACTGACTTGAAAGTCCCTATGTATACTGGAGATTCATCTCGACACTAAGGTTCGCCAAGCAGCCACCTGCCGCATGGGTTTCAACAGCGATCCCCCAGGAAGGCATGCAGCTACAAGATCACTCAGCCGTTACAATGTGCAAATCTCCCACACAGCATCGTCCATCGCCAACTTTTAGGGTCTAAAAGACTGGACTGAAACGAAGGTGAAATGAAATGTAGGGACGGGAAATTCTGGAATGTAAGTGTCCTTCCCAGCATTCGCTAGGTGATCTGGGAAGAACCCGAAAAACACGTATGGTTCAGGAAGACCGGCCATAGGAATCGAACCACGACCTCCCGAATGCGAGCCTCGCAACTTACCGCGAGTTTCAAATCCCGTCAAGAGTGTTTTCCCAGATTTCGCTGTCCTCATAACTATCAAATGCCAGGGAGTACCCTAAACTTAGCCTGGAATGATTCCATCCCAACACGCCTATCCTAAATAATATTTTGTTTCATATATCACCAGTGTCCGTCGCCTGTGGGGCTGGGACGGGCGTTAAACCCTAACAAAGTCGTCATAATCGCCATTCCCAATGTTTATTCTCCGTGTGAAATGTTCGAAAACAAAACTATTTTAGCATTACAACTATCATGCTTTTTGTTCTTAAGTTGAGCTGTGGTTATTTTGTTCTTCTGTGATATTTTACGCTACCGAGGAGCTGTGTAAACAGTCACATTCTCTGAATGTTTCTGGATGATGAACGGGAGAGTGGTGAGCAATCCATCGGGATTCCACCAGAGCCATGCTACATTGTGCAAATTGCTGTGGGAGCTGTTAGTGGTTTTTGTACTAATTTTATTATTTTAAGGTAATTTCATTTCGTTTGCTTTGCACATCCGCGCGAGAATTTATTGTTTGTGTTAGTGATTAATACCAAAAGGTGCCCCATGCTGCAAAAAAATTAAATTAAATTTCGTTGTTACTACGTTTGCAATTATATACTATGTGGTTTATAAACCTTTAGCCTTAAACTATAACAAATTATTTTAACCAAATTATTGGGATAAATCCATAATTAATATTTTCGGAACAAAAACATCGACGGTAGCAGAATAATAATTTGGTATTAAAACAGTATATTTGATTATAGATACACTTTTTTTAAAATAAAATTAATCTATTTTATAAAAATTGCTTTGCTATCTTTTAAGAGCTTTAATCTGATAATTAAATATAACTGCAGAACAGTATTGAATTTCTTTATTTGAAGAAAAACAATTCAACAAAGCTGTTCTCTGAAGTACGCTAATGCTGAACAATCACCTTTTAATTAAAATACGTACTTTTTACCCAATTCCTTTTTTATCTAACTACGATTTTATTATCGTAACACAGTATGTAGTTTTTGTCTAGTTTTCACTGTATGTTTTAAATTCTCACTTCAGTAATGTAATCTAGTTAACATTTTTACCGTCATCACTTTTTTGGGGTGTAATGAAATACTCAGTATGCAGCCTCTTCTTAATGATTGTTTACCCACTGGAGAGTCGAACACAAGACTACTCTAAATCCTTGCAGTAGCAGCACATCGTAACAGTCATCACTAAACGTTCATCTACAGCCCGTCACTTTTTTGTGCTGACGTCACCGTTTGTTGATATCCTTATGAACGCATAGTGCTGTGTGTCAACGGTCTACGCTCCTTCGGCACAGGCCTAATTCAATCATCACCACCCCACCACCATTATAACTACCACCACCGCGCTGCCACCACGACCACGACCAAGATCACGACCAAGACCACGATCACGACCACGACCACGACCACGACCACGACCACGACCAAGATCACGACCACGACCACGACCACGACCACGACCACGACCACGACCACGACCACGACCACGACCACGACCACGACCAAGATCACGACCAAGACCACGACCACGACCACGACCACGACCACGACCACGACCACGACCACGACCACGACCACGACCACCACGACCACCACGACCACGACCACCACGACCACGACTACCACGACCACCACCACGACCACCACGACCACGACCAAGATCACGACCAAGACCACGACCACGACCACGACCACGACCACGACCACGACCACGACCACGACCACGACCACGACCACGACCACCACGACCACCACGACCACGACCACCACGACCACGACTACCACGACCACCACCACGACCACCACGACCACCACCCAACACGACCACGCGACCACTATCACTACTACCACCAGGAAAAGGGAGTGTTTGCTACATATGTCCTGCAGAACAGAGGGGAATGACAACCATCCAAGGAAAATTGGACTGTGGCATGTTCAATCGCAATTGCTAATCGGACTTAACTGTAGGATTCTTAAATAATACTTCCGCATTTAAAAAGTTGCGTTTTTTTCTTTATATCTTCTTGTATTATCAATTGTTCAATCAAGTAATGAAACCTTTCATGGGTACTCAATGTATGATTACCAATCTAGGTTTAAGAGGCTCAAATAAATATTATGAAACTTACTACTACTCAATTCAGAATAATTATTTATGACACAAGGTTTAAAAGGAACATTTTATTTTGTGAGTAGGTGCGATTCCGAAACGAGGCCGCAGGCCGACTTGAGGAAACCTGCGAACAAAATAAAATTATATTTCATAAAATATATTTTAGACAATGCTGAATATATATATAGGTAACAATATACATTATTGTTTTACCTATTTCGTGGTCATGATAGTCATCGGGCTGCGCTGTTCAGTTGTTGCCTTTCATAGCCTTATCATGATGGCTTTTACAAAAACCACAACATTCCACACAAAGAAGGCAGTGGAAAAATGTTTTTTTTTTTTTTTATCTTGCACCAGTCTAGAATGTGTTGTATGCAATGTCGTATTGGTTTCTTGATTTCTTGGGTAAGAATTCTTATTTCAGTCTCTCTGCTGCTTGTAAAAATTCAATAGGTTCAGCACATATTCACATTTAAATGACTTACCATTTTATATAAGCAGATTCGTGGCCTACTTGGATGAGGCCAAAGTTGGCATTATCGGAGTGTTGAAAGCTTTTTGGTATAAGTTTATACTTTTAACACTGTCATGAGCTGCTAGAAGTCCAACTTTTACTATCAACTGTCTAAAAAGTAGCGTATTCTCGCATATTACTTGCGCCATTATGCTTTTGTCCCATAATACATCTACTATAATGTAGTTATATCACTATATAGGTAAGGGAATTCTGAAATCGCACTTATTACTTGCACACAACTGGCTTAAATAAATAGATCCTAATTGGTTTGCAGACTTATGTCGTATTTTACGTAATTCAGTTCAATTACTAAAAAGCAAGTGCAAGATATACTGCAAAGGCTTTTCCTATTCCCAGTTGGGTAACGTAGCCATAAATAGAACGCATTCATTCTCTCATGAGAGAGAATTTCGACAGGCGTTATCTTTCGATAATCTAGAACTCTCTTTTTAGTCACAGGACCCAGGGACATAATTAGCCAAATGCAGCAGCAAAGTGTCACCAATTCCCTGGACGATGACAATTTTAAAAAGCAGTGCTATAATTTGAAAGAAGAGGATAGCTTTAGTGCACCATGAGAGGGTTAGTCGTGCTTCCCATTAATCTTAGCTCTCTTAGCACCCTCCTGGGAACACGGCGCTCTTTCCAGGCGTGGTCACAAATCCTGCCCAACACTTCTTCCAAACTACATATGCATGCCCGGAACTGCAGGACAGCTGCTGTAATTTAAATACGGCAGTCCTGTAGTTAATGCGTGTTGCGCCTTTCCCTGAACTTACAGAATAGCAATTTTATCACCCTTTTAATCAGCTTTAGCGTTTACTCAATTTGACTTGGAATTAAGATACTAGAATACCAAAATACCGGGAGAGCAAAAAACAGCCGAACAGGCTCGGCGTGCCGTCTGCCGCTATCATAGAAAGACACGCATCTAGCCATACATTTTTATTTTCTGTACTGCTAAGTAGAGAAAATATTGTATTCCACCCCAAAATTCGATGTCGAGACTTTGATTTTCTTGGAAATGGCTCCAACGATTTTGAATAAAATGCCATATGTTTGAGATATTTTGATAACAAATGAAGTATATATTTTGAATTCTTTGGCTATAGTCTATGTAGTCTTTACTCTGTATGAGTTTTTAATAGCTCATAAACCGTAAGAGATAGACAAAACCTTAGTTTATAATAAATGTAGATCTCACTAAAATACACAATTTATGTCCAAATAATTTTCTTTTTGTAGAGTGAACCATTTTGGAGATATTCCTTGTTATTTGCATAAGTTTTAGAGAACTTATACTTGTCAAATGGAACATCACTATTCATTTTTATATGTTACGCGTGCAAAGAGAAAGGAATTTCAAACCTTTGAAAGATCTGACTATCGCTCAAAGCCTACTGTATACCAATATTCTCGTTTGACGTGCAAGAAAACGGCCAATAAGATAATTTCTCAACTAACAGGAAGATAGAAGAATAAGAGTTTGTCAGAATGGTTTGCGCAAGGGTAGAGAAGGTCATGTGTGTGCAACAAACAGATTTTTTAAAACTGGTTTTATAGGCTTTGTTTACCAACTTATGACTGGAGATGTTAAAACTGGCCTCCTCATTATCCATAAATTTTTGGCAACTCTTTAAGAAATTATCCATCCCTCGTTGAGAAATGCAATGGAAGTACCTTCATATTTTGTAGCTCGTGTGAAGCCTCACTACATGTAAACTTCAAAAGTACAAACTAACTGTAGTTTGGTTTAAAATTTGCTAGGTCTTAAATTGTGAAGAGAATGTATTATACAATTGTTTCAAAAGTTCGAATAACGTTTATCGTGAACACGGAGCGAAAGCAAGGGAAATGACATAAATCTGCAGCTATCAGTCTTACAAATCAAGCACTTAACTTTGTCGTCTTTATCTCGAAAACAAATAATCGTTCTCCCATTCAATTGTATGTGCTACTACTTCGTGCCATTCGCCTCTGATTAGCAGGTTATGTTCTCCTTGCCTTGGTCAGTGGTGGGGAAGCGAGCGTGTGTGTTGGACTATACTGAGCTCTTGTGATACTTGACTGTTGCAATAAACTCTCGTTTGTTCTAAACAAAAGTTGCTGCAAATTTATACTGCCCTTCGCCAGTTAGTTTCCTCTTTATCTGGTATAGGCACAATTGAATCTAATGAAGAATAAATAGTCCAATTATTGCGAGCTTTGACATTTTCCCTCAACATAGCATGTCTGGAATTACACTTGACTTTAGATACAAGCGATGAAAGAGGAACAAAGAGGTAGTTTATTTTCCTAGTTCATACACTGGCTATAAAAGCAAGCTAATGATAAATTACAAAATTTATGAACGACATTCTTCAGCAAAATGTTTTGGTATGGGATATAAGTACGTATGTATATGGCTTCTGATACAGACACACATTTATGGGTTCGTCCTTCAAGCTTTTATAAAGCGTAAATTAATAATGTCGACTCTGCGATTACATTGTGGCTTCCAATATTACAGATGGTTGTTGAAAACTCCGATAGACGTATGTCACATTTGTACACGATTAAATGCAATCACCTTTATTGTAATTAAAATTTACGTGCTTGGTGAGATGGACAGAAGTAATGAAAATACCTGTCCACTCTCCATTTTCTAATTTTAACGTGGTGCCCGCTTTCCTCAAGTTTATGTGTGTTTAGGCGTATGAACTTTTTTTTGCTGGTCATCCCTATCCTCATAAATGTCCCAGGAAAGGACAAATTTCAAAGAATAACACTTGAGTTGTTGCTAAAAAAAAGGAAAACAAAAAGAGAAAGAGAGAGGCAAATTGACTTAGTGTGGTTCAACTCGTATTTTTCAACGTGACGGAATTTAGCAGCCCGACTGCGAGTGTGGAATTTTTGAGGGCGAAATGTTATTGCTTTTGCCAGTTTATATTGGTGGAGTTAATCTTTATACTAGAATCTACACACTTCAGTCACACCGAGGACGAGTGCGTGTGTATGGGGTGGTGGGGTTCCAGGGGCTTAGAGGAAGCTAAAGAGGGGTTGTAAGCTGATTTGGGTAAAATATATTAATATTCTATTTTAGCTTCGTTTGCAAGTCACCCTGTTTTATCATAATATAGTTTTTAACCCATGAAAACATGCCAGAAGTGGTTCTAAAATAAACTTAAATGACCAGTGACGGCTATGGATGAAAATATAATAGATTGATTATAATTTTTTAAACAAAATTGGAAACCATATCTATGTGATATACAATTAGAATCTATTGATTTACATGTGTACCAAATTTCACACTTCTAGAGAAAATAGTTTCCCTGGAAATTGCGGTTAAGCTTCTTAAGATTAACATTGCAAGCATAGGGCTTACAAGCTCCCATTAATTATGATTAAACTTTCTCAAACTTATTTTTCTACATACATCTGCACCATTTTCTCAACAGCCATTGCCCTTGAAATGGTTACCACTCATTTCTGGGTTACTTTTGGTAGTACTGGCATTTGTATAATCCTATCACTAACTCCATAAATGCTAGAGAATGTTCTTGTTAAAAATGGATGAAAAATAGTATATTTATTATAAGTTTTAAAAAAAATACAAAAATCATATTTATGTAATACAAAACAGTTCATTCAATTATAAGGTATTGGCTTATATGTGTACCAAAGTTCACACTTCCAGAGCAAATAGTTTTCCTGAAGGTGCAGTAACTTTTTAAAATTACATAACATTGTAAGCATAAGGCTTAACACCACGCCTTAAAATCTCGATTAAATTGATACTGATGATACATACTTTATATATAAACTATTTTACTGACAAACGTGAAATTTATTACGACTACTAGATATGCTTTGCCACACATATATACAAATTTTCACATCAAGGTTACAAAAATATTGCATTTTAGTCATTTTCGCACATGCCATGCCTCCCCTTAATATCGAGTGTTGATTTCAACAGAGTATTGAATCCACAAGCTGCATAGTTTCACACTTCGTGACAATTTTTCAAAGTACACCAGATACACATTTCCTAAAAATGAGGTTAAGCATTTTGATTTTCTCCAGTCCAGGAATTCTGCATATATTTACTCTTACAGGTTTCTTGATTTTTGTGGCAATATGTTATTCGTGACATTGTATGCCTCTGGGGAAATCTCGGGTGGTGTAAATTGCATATCACTTGTTATTCGATTGAACATACGAATTGATAGTTTCGCTTTCAGCTGTGTGGGGATGTGCGCAGGCGGGAAAGTATGGATTACTACATGCGAATATTTTGATTGTTGGTTAGCATGTCGTTATGAACAGGTGCATCTTTGATTGCTGGATATTTGTACCGCTATGGAAACAGGCGTTGATTGCTGCTACAAATACATCCACAGCATCCCGTTTGACAATTCCAACTTTAAAAATAAACTCCGATGCCTTAAACCTAAGGAAGGTGCTGAAAAATAAAAAGAGAGATCAAATATATAAGTACACATTGGCGTGTTCAAATTTACAGTTCTGAACAGAGAAGTAGCACCTCCCAATTTTTTATATTCAATGGGGCGTTACTGATAGCTGTATGATCAATAATAAAAATCAATAAATGGACTTATAATGGCCTGAAAGTAATTCGATGCTGCTTTACTATTCTTTACCAAAGACACTCTCGAAATTAAAAAGAACAGAAATAGTATGAATATAACTGTCCTCATAGTATCTAATTTTAAATGATTAAATTTTCCCACTTGGTATCAATGACTTACGAAGGAATCAATCCCACCCAAATAGAACGACTTTATAATAGTTAAGTCTGTAGAAAGAGTGCTTGTTTAAATCTGTCGCAGCTGATGAAAGATGAAAATTTGAAATTAATGCGAGTAAATTTGAAAATGTTGCCACTACGAATGCGACTAATTCCCTATATTAGGGTACGAACGCAAGCACCTACCTATGTAATGTCCCAACCCCTAACAAGACAATAGGATGCAGAGGAACAATTGCTATTGCGTGCCGTTTTGAGTTCCAGGTCCTTCGTTTTCTGATATTCGAGAATATTTCATTTTGAGAAACTTTCTCATTGTATGAAGAATCTATATAACTGCTGAGCGCGGAGTCAGTTAAACTTTGCGAGGCGATCACTGGACTGTGATTCGTACCGAGTGCAGTTCTGTGTGAGTTGTAATCAGCTAGGCAACTATTCAGTTTGTGATTCGATTCGACGGTTAAGTTGTATTTCTCTGTGCAATAGTGACAAGTGTAACGTTAACGCTTTGTTTACAAATTAGGAGACAAACAACAATAACTAGTGTTCTTAATTGTTACAATATGTAATAAACACCTGGTTAATTGCACAGACCGTATTCCTACTCCATAGCTTTTGTTCCTACAGTGTAGAGGATAGTTTACTATGGTATGTGGTGCAGCCGCTGTTGTTCTCGTCGACAGGGGTTACACCAAGTGACAGTCATCCAACAAAAACTTAGTCTGCTTGCCACACAGGGTGGAATGAGGTATCACCGTAGTCGAGTTACCCTAGTGTATGTAACAACACTCCAGTGAATATTTCAGACACACTAGCCGCTGAGGATAACAACAATATGTGTGTAACAAACAACTAAACTATACGAGAAGTGTTCTATGGATGACTGGGCTAGCAGTGGTTGTTTGGACAAGAGTAGTTATCAAAACTGTCGCGAAAAGTACTTGAAAAGATTATCTTACAGAGCACAAAAACTTGACACTTAAATAAAAATTTGCCAATGGACCATATCCTGTACCATAAACTAAGTTTCCAAAGTTCTAAAGACTACAGAAAAGGTCGTGATAACAGTTTTGAGGGACATACGTATTCAAAACCCCAGACCACGGAGGATAGCCATTAGAGGGAAGAATTTATCATTCATTTATAATTCCTATACTATTTTATACTCACTATTAGTTTAACCTTCAGAACTACCGTCTTATCTTTAAATCACCCATTATTTACATAATTAAGTACTTTCCCAGTGTTTTAACTTAAAGCTGGTGCAAATAGTTGGACTTTTAGGAAGAAAATGTGTGTTCTACATCCCATAGAAATGAATATGAACGTTACCAGCCGAATTGCGCGAGAATTCATACCTAAATAAAAGCATCAACGCCATTTGAAGAAATCTACCCCATCAAAGAGAAGAATTTTATTAAATAAACGTAACATGTGTGCTTAATATGCAGATGTTATTAATTACCTTTTAACCGGTGTAATATAGTCTTCCTTCATCCAAATTAAGGGACTTGGATTTTCGTGCTCCTTTGAACGATCCTTCCAATTATTTTTTGAGTCCTCTTTCCTCTTCATTTACGGTATCCATGTAATCTATGGCAGAGGTGCCAAATACTGACAACGTGGGCCATTCTCAGTTTTTTTCCTCTTTCACTCGCTATAGCTTAATGGCGTGGCCGTGCAGGGTAAACGTGACTGTCATTTACTAATGCGGTACGTCTGCACCCCTTTGAGTTTTACAAAATAACGTCAGTGTAGGGCGTCAACATGTGTTGTTATAAATTCCGCCCAGAATACTCACAGCGTTCTCCCTTGCCCTCATCTGCATTAGGTGACCCTTCCTAGGAAGGGAGAAAAGTAGCCGCCCTGTCTACCCTCAATGAGACCACTGAACTAAGGTCTACATTTCTTCTTTCTTCTTCTTTCTTTCATGCAGAATGAAGTCAACAGTTCCTTGACAGTCTCTATACTGACTTTCGATTCACATGTCCATATAACTTTAAGTTCTAATTTTCATATATTCTAATAATTCAAAAAATATATTTACTGTCTGCATTTTTATTTCAGGTTTTTTCCTTATTTGGAATATCATGATATCTTCAAACGATCCATTTATATTGAGGCAAAATTTAGTCTGCGTAATTTAAGTACTGAAATTCTCATTTTGTAGTTCTAACGATTTCTTAGTATACTCCAATGGTACCTACTTCCTTTCGTTACGTTTAGCTACTTTCCCTTGTATATCAGCAATTCAGGGATTATTATTTATTATTATCATGTCACTAAAACAGCTGGGCACATGTAGCACAAGGGAAAAAGTATGGTGTGGGGAAAGTGTTCATACCGATGCTCTTTTCATTTAAACAAGCTAGAGGCAAATGTCACAATGGTATATGAGTGACGTGCACGTGTTCGGGTGCATTGTACGAGGTAACTGGGCCTCTGGCATACAGTACAGCTGTATTAAAGTCCTGCATGCCTGATTTATCGTTCTCGCATACCTCACACATCATAATGGATGCATTTTTAAAGAACAGTTATCAGGATGTATCAAAAGAAAATATCTACAACATATTCATGTTTATACTAGCAATAATCATTTCTGAATTTTTGAATGCGGAAAATTAGAGAATGATTCTGAGGCATACAGATTTTAGTACCAAGCATACTCAAAACGACTACTGGATGAATCTATTGGTCGTAACCTCTTCATCTCTTTAACCTTCTATTGGGTATCCCTGTCTCCTTAAAGCAAGTAATTCGACTGGCCATTCATTCAAAACCGAACGTGATGAGTTTCATCCCAACGACTGCAATCAAATGTGGCTGCAGTAAAGGATGGGGTGGGCCCACGTGAAATAACCACTGATACCTGTGTATGGTGGCGGAGTTATTTTGGGCTACATTTGCATCAGGGTTGCCAACTTTTAAAAGTAAAATTATATTACCGGCCATTCAAAATTATAGATTTGGATTCAAAATTATCGTACATCATAAACCAAATTCTACAACAATGAAAATATCAGCAAAACATTTATGAAAATGTAATAGTATTGATGTTTATGGTATCCACTTACAAGATTGATGACCTCAACTATTGCAGCATTATACAAATTTATTGCTAAGATAATAACATCTCGGTAACTTGCAGATTTTACGACAGAATAAGTCCATTTGCCGCATCTAGTGCCAATCTGTTTCTAATTTTGGCTTTTATTAAACCAGTTTAGAAAAAAGTATTCCACAGGACTGTGCGGCAACGAAATCACTGACAATGCAAACTCCGTCAGTTCTTTTAAATCAGTATTTCCACCAAGGTGACGCATGTTTAACAGCACTCCAGAAACTGCCAGGTTCAGGCATGTTCTTTATTTCACACGGAATATCACTTATTCCTAGTTTTCTCCATTGATCATCAATTTTCTGAACAGTGCCTTCTTCATTGAGATTGCCAGATCTGGGCACACTGGCAATAAGAGGATAAAGGGTAGGAGGATTAGTAGGATATGGAATCGTTGCCTTAGAAGGGTAGAGACAGGTCATGAGGGCAAAAGTGATGTCGCTATTTGTCATTAATTTTATTTCGCTGGTGTAACAACTAGTGCAAATTATATTTCGCCGGTATCGAACTATGAACATTAAAATTATCGTACACCCCCATAATTATCGTACGGGTTGGCAACCCTGATTTGCATGGACTTAGGTTGTTTAAAAAGAAAAAAGAAGGAAATACAGTAATAAATAAAATTATGTATTTATGATCCAAATAACAATGCCTTTATGTGAAAATCTTCTGACTTGCCTAAAACAACCGTTTTCCAGCTATCTATGAGGGTATAATGTGTATAAAACATCAGACCCTACTTTACGAATTGCGCCCGTAAATACGATTCTAAATGCTGCCTTTATTGTATTTGCTTTCTGTTCAGTGTTTTAATTTAATTTCGGATTTGTATATTTTAACGCCATGTAAGCGGAAAGGTCATATTGCAGGATGAATAGGTAAATGGAGTTAATGTGCAAATGAGTTCTGGGTACTGAGCGTGTAACGGATTAATTGGGGGGGGGAGCACGAACGGCAGTTTCAAGAGCCAAAAAGAGAGGGTGGCCGGCAAAAGATGGAACAGCTTGAGATGACGTCAGAGACAAAAGCCGGTTGCCTATGGGTTTCTACTGCGTGGTTAGTGTGTGGTTGAGAGTCTACCGTGAGATGTGACCAGGTGTGGGTCAGCCATAACCAAGGGGAAGTAGAACCCGGGCACCAGTGCAAGTGGGCACGGCGATCAGTCGTGGGGAATGCAAGATAGGCGCATAAGCCTAATTCTCCCAGTTACATGTATTTCGACTTGGTGCATGTGGTTCCCTTTGGCAAAGGAGCGGTATGGACTTCTGAGGTGGTTGAGCCAGTTAAGGCTGGTAAGAGACGTCGCCTATGTGCAAAGGAGGCTTCGAGGAATGGCTGTGAAACCTGAGGACACCGTTGTACACTGTCGACCAGGGCGTGGCTACTCCAGGCTGAAAGTTCTCCGTACATCCTATATCTTCTAGTGCCGACATCGGGATGAGTATCAGTTTAGTTAATAATACTTTGTAGGAGTGGGAAAACTCCAGAGGGACAGTTAACAAAGGGGGATTGCTCGGTATGAGGCCCTTTATCAGTAAACCGGAGAGCAACTCGGTATAGGTGGATATTGTCACAGACTGTACGCAAGATTTCTAGTTAGTATTTTCTCTGTAATTTTCTGATTTCAAATATAGGAAAGGTTCTTGTTTTCATTGTAGAATTTTCATGTTAATATCTAACAGCGTTCATCATCAAATTTGTAGTTTCATTTTAATATTTATAGGTTACTATCTAACGGAATTCATATTTAAAATTACTGTTGTCTTTAATAATTGCTTGTTAATGTTTAACACCTTTCATTATAATAAATGTTATGTTATGCGGTAGTTTGTTGTGTTACTTGGTAGTATCCTGTCACGATCCTGCGGAATACGTTATAAAGGAAAGGGAAAGGGAAAGGTAGTAGGTGTAAGTAAAACGCAAAAGGAGCGTAACAAGCGCTAGGCTGCTTTAGTTGAGTGATCAGGAAATTAAAACGTTTTGTTTTGTATGCCTTTCATGTTTTGTGTTCTCAGTAACGGTGGTATTAAAATAAACCGCCCACAGTCATTGCGAAGTATGAACAGGTAAATCAATGTTTAGCGCGCCAGGAGCACCCACATTTAGTATTAGAGGCTACATAATGTTGCATTTCTTGTTTTATTTTACTGTTACTCTTTACTTTACATAAATATCATAGTAGTTTCGTCTGGGTAGATATAACATTAACTTTAAAAATCTGATGTGTTGCACTCACATGACTTTCTCTACTCTAACCATTCTAACAAACTCTTATTCCTATATCTCCATGTTAGTTAAGATAAACATTCGTACAAATTGTCTTACTGCTTATGTCCTTGTAGCTGCAAGGGGAATATTAGAATACAGTAGGCTTTGTGTGATAGTCAAATCTTTTTGACCTTTGAGATTCCGTTCTCTTTGCACGATTAACATATAAAAAAAATGAACAACGTTGTTGCATTTCGCTAAAGTTCTAAGTTTTCCGAAACTCACACACATAACAAGGAATATCTCCGAAATGGTTCACCCTACAAGAAAATTTATTGAGACATAGATTGTGTGTATTTTAGCACGATGTACATTTTTTGTGTAGTATAATTTGGTCTATCTCTAACGGTTTACCAGTTATGCAAAAGTCCTCCAGAGTAAATACGACTACAGGAGCTATAACCTGAAAATTCAAGATATGCATTTCATTTGTCATCAAAATATCTCAAACATTTTAATCAAAATCGTTAGAGCCATTTTCAAGAAAATCAGTATTTTCGAAAAATCTTCCATGTAAAGGGTAGTGTAGGGTGGAGCCATTTTCTTCAAAATCTTCGTGTCGCATCCTTGAAAGACATTAAACTTAAATACCAAGTTTGGCTTTTAACCAACTTTTCGTTTTTGAGTTATGCTGTCCACAGAGTGACAGACACACAGACACACAGACAGACACACACACGGACCTTTTTCTAAAAATGCTTTTTTTGGATTCAGGGAGCCTCAAAACATATATTTCCGGTGAAATCTCGACATCAAATTTTTGGGTGGAATACAATACTTGCTCTACTTACCAGTAGAGAAAATAAAAATATTACTTACTTACAAGAACATCTGCCTTGGCTGCTACCAACTTTGGTTCTCATTTCAGCGAAGAGTTTAGCTTTTCGTAACTTCAGTTGCTTGTGTAAAAGTGTAAGTGAAATAGTGGGGGGGGAGTTAGTAATGAGTTGGCTAAGGTATTAGTTGAATTATTTTAATCAAAACCGGGTGGAAGGAAAGTCATTACATTACGGTATTTGGAACACATTTTCTATCTTACGTTTTTGTCTGACCATTTGCCACGGAGATATTTTAGTTTTGTTGAAAATAATCTGGCAACACTGCAGATTGTGTGGGTGGTTACTTTTCCTAGCTCAGTACACAAACAAACACCGTAACGGCGCGTCTTAAAAACAAACGCATACCCTGCCTTGTTTACTGTGGAGTGTAGGGGCCAATCACAAGCGTTAGCTCCCAATGAAAGCGAAAGTGCCCGACCTGTTTACATTCACAAACTGGCTCAATTCCCCGACCAACTTCAACGCAACGTTGTCGACTTACCTAACGCGTGAAACAGCAGCTCAGAGTATTCCTTCACGTCTTTCACGTGATTAATTATTTCGTAACCAGGTGTGATGTGCCAGAAGTTATGTCAGAAATAAGTTACTCTACGCATCTTACAAGTAATAAACTGTTAGCTTCGTACATTCTTGTAGATTTACGCATCCAATTGGGATAAAAGCTATTTTTGCAAAATCGGTTCATCAAAGAACAAAATTCAATTAGAATTTTTTGTTTGTAATGCTTCTGTGAAGCACATATTAGAAGGAATGTAATGACTTTCCTTCCATCCTGTATATATGCAGCGTGTTCGGGTGTGAGTACGCAGATTTATCGTGATAGTGGATTCAAATATGAGTCATTGTTTCCTGAGTCTATCCACCGATCTCCTACCTTTAGGATGATAATGCATTATTTGTTTAGGAAGTCTGATCTCTGGCATTATTTCAACATGTTCCTTCCACTTTTGTTTGACACCATTTAGCCTGTCATATTAAAAATTAATTAACAATGTGAACAACAAAAATGAAAATTTATTTTGTAAAGACAAGTATTACACCAAATATCATGCAATATTTTCTTTATTTCGGGGATTAATACCGAACCATATACATATTCACATAGGCTTAGAATTAGATTATTTAAACATTGATGTAGTCAGTACGAATTTTAGTAAGTTTGCCACAGTTGTGACAATTTATTAGCAATAAAGTAGTAGATTGATTAAATTGTTTTACTTATATTTATACCTATATATACCAATCTTGTAAATGTTTTTGTTCATTGTTAATTGTTCATTACGGTTCAGTAATGTTACTTTTGCAGTAATTGATACAGTTTATTCATTTTTTGTGTTTTTTTCCCTTAGCATGGTTATTTAAACGGCATTTTGTGTAATTTAAAGTATACTTTAAGATAACTTTGTAATTAGGTAAACATGTTATGTTCACAAACAATTAAACAGATAATCCGACAGCGGGAGAATTTCACAGTGCCAAAATGAGTTCGGAGTTCAGAGTGCTAAATAACTTGGATTTGTATTGTTTCAGCATAAAATGTTCTTATCCAACAAACAGAGTCGAACTGGAGTCCTTCGTTTAACTGGGTATGGAAGTGGGCGCAAGCTAGTCTAACGTTAAAGTAGCACAATATGGGGCGGAAACATTGATTTGTATTTTTTTATGGTAATTTCATCAGGGACTTAAAAAATACTCGGTCTAATATTATTCCTTGCCCTATCAAGCTCAGTTCACGCTCCGAACAGCACGGGCTAAGGAGCTCAAGTCAAAATTAAGCCTCTTATTTTTACTCGAAGAATATTCATTCAGACGGAGAGTATAAAAAACATTTAATTCATGAACTTTATCGGTTCTTCAACATCGTTCATAAACCCTGTGGACCCGTTTCTCAGTTTTTATTTCTTACACCGCGTCCCTAATAGGTAGAGAATCTATTATACTCAACCTAAAAATGCTGATTTCACTGGAAATATATATTTTGAGAACCCAGGAATTCAGAAAAATCGTTTGGTGTATGCGTTTATCCGTGAACAGATAAACTGTAACAGTAAAAATACCAAATTGTGTGTTTAAATTAAGAATCTTCAAAACATATCTCACCAAATTTTTTCAAAAGCTTATCCCCAAATCTAAACCCTTGCATGGGACATTTGCCTCTTTGTACTTTCTTAAGATGCTTTGATGCAAAGAGTTTTACTATAAAGATATTAATACATTCCACAACATAGTTACATATGTCTTCAAAACAAAGAATTTAGTCCAGATAACCTTTTCGTGACATCAATCATTTCACTTCCAAAATATCTATTAATGTCAATTTCAATTTGTTTAATCTTTCTTAAGGTACTGTTACTATTCATTTGTTTCTGCAATGAAGTATACAGAGTATGAAGTTTTAAAGTCACGCTTTTGAACTCCTGACTATCGATTAGATTTCTTCTATCCTTCTTGTATCCACAATGAAATATGTAGTGAAACTGTAACTGCAAGCGATAGAGTTTCTAACAAGGTCAGCGAAATGAGATCAAGATGACTGGAAGAAATGGAAGGGATGAGTAAAGGAAAAAGATTCTTTAGACACAGAAAGATATGTAAATACTGAAATTCTGTATATAAAATAAATATTACATACACCGTAAGCCTGTGGCACAACAGCCCATTCGGGCTAAGGCCTACCTCTCTACCGCTGCGCCATCCACCTCTACCCACCACAGGCGTCGTGAATGGAGTGCAGTACTGGAAGAGGGAGGTGGTCCCTTCCTGCTTGTTATAAGGTCTTCTCCATATATAACCCACGACCTCTCAACGTTACCGCAGAGCTGCATACAAGGGTTTTTTGTGGTCCAGCGGGAATATCGCTTATATATCCCGGAAATCCCCTGACGTGGAAATACCGCAATTCTGACTCAAGTGATAGAAAATATTTACATTGAATTTAATAAGCTAATAGCCATATATGCGGCAGGAAAACGACTACAGAAAAGCTGATTCAGCTCCGCGAAATTCTCTAATACGGAATTAAACAACAGAAAAGAAACTGGGATATATATCCGTAAGAGCAGAGCGGGCAAACAATAGAATGAGAAGATAAATTGTACGGGGCAAAGCAAGGGAAAGAAGGACGGAAGGAAGGAAGCAAGCCAGGGGACATTTATATAGAGAGCAGTAGAGTGTAAAGGAAAAATCACCCTCACACACCCAGCGTGTGTGTATGAACAAACATACACTGCAACAAAATGACCGCCATAAGTCGTCCTTATACACAGCTTTGCTTTACTTAGAGCTGGCTCTGTATTCTTTTACTGCATTGGGAACTTTCATTTTGTTCCTAAGGGGAGTAAGATTATTCCCGAAAATTGCTGAAAAAACAGCTATTTTGGTTTCTTTTAACTAACTGTAATTCCTTCTTTAATTTCATATCGTAGATACAATAGTTATTTTGTGCAATCCTACCATTAAAATAGCTTATTATGACGGTATAAATCGTGCAAAATTACCCTATTTCTGGCGCCAGTGCCAGAAAATGAATGACGCAATTACAATGTCAACAAGACAGCAATGACGTCATTACCCCAACAAGATAATTTCCTTCAATGTGACTGTAAGATTCTGAAAAGTATGCCAGAAATGTGGTTTCATTAGTCAAACTAACGCATTTTTCGTTCCAGAATCCACAAAAGTTTTTTATATTCTTTTCCATAAACATCTTTTGATTTTTTGGAATTAATAAATTCTCAGCACCCTTGGCTTCCTCAAAATATCAAGTGGAATACAGTCCATATTTTTTATAGTTTTATCATTACCTTCTACTTTTCTTTATAACTGTTGAAACAAGTGAAACATCGGCATAGCAAACATATTATGTCATACATCTAATACATTCTAATGTTTCATTTAGCAAACTTATTACCTAATGCATTATATTTTAATGACATAGCCTATTGTGTTTAATTTATGGGGAGTTTAATACGATATAGAGATAGAAGTGTGACATATTCAAATATACTTTAGTGCGTTGTTTGTGAAAAATCGGATGAACTGAAAGTAAAACCTCATGAACACTGTGTCCTACCTGAAGTACATTGTGGTTTGCACACAGCACTGAGACAACAAACTGCACTGTTAGCCACAACATTGTTTGTATACTCTGCGAGCTCCGAAGCAGAGTAATGCTGTGCCAACAATACCCTAGAAAGTTACTTCATTGTGTTCACAGACAGTAGTTAGAGGAACTAAGCCCTTCATAATTTGCATACCTCTTAAGCTTTAGGGTTACAACGAACAGGAAAGCGGTATTAGGACCATAAAAATGCCCTTTGGGGCCACTTTAAGCTATTTTTGTTTCTAGTTAGGAATCGTTATACCACCGTTATACTTTATTTCAACAATATACATTGACGTACATAAAAAGTGATATATTCCCCTAGATTACAATCAGTGGCGTGGCGTGAAATAAAAAAATAGGAACGCTATAACTAGGGGAACACTTTAACGATAAAGGCGACAGAAATATTAAAGCTATTTCCCAATATATTTCCAAATTATGTGATATTAATCAATAAATCAATAGTATTGTTTTAGCGATGACTGCAGATTGAAGAAAAATTAGCTTATTTTGCGAAAAAGAGTCCGAAATTTCAGTGATTTTGAGTAAAAAAATTAGTTCTCACTTTCTTTTAAGTTCATTCCTGTGAGTTGTTAAATTATAAAAAAGAATAAACTAAAACTCTCAGTTACAAAAATATTGTAATATATATAGCGCGAAAAACGAAAACAAACTCATTTTCTGAAATTCGAAATAAATGAATGAGAGAAAACATCTTACCTGATGTGGTATGTATTATGATTCGTATTATGTAAATATCACACGCACTTTAAGTTTATGTACAAACATTTTATTCGCAAAGAAACACAAACACCCCTAGCGGAGATGGGAGGGGCAGGCAGGAGGAAGGTGAGGGGTTTGCGGGAAGGCCGTCCTAGCCATATCACATGCAGGCAGTGAAAAGCTGACTCGTCTCAGCGCATGCCGCTGTTTTAGGATGGAACGGATTGACTTGTAAATTCTGTTTTTGCTATTTTAGTCAAATATTTCTGTTCAGCAGTATGATCTGCGAAAAAATCAGTGCTAAATTATTGTATAAAATAATTATTCTGCATTAAAACTATTACAAAATAAATATAAAACAATTAAACAGAAAAATAAGGGGACCGCTATGCTCCTAATTGCAATATGTTTTCATTTCTGTGTTATTCTCCGCAGACTAGCCTCTGGTTCCCAAGATCACGGGTTCAAACCCGGTGGAGGGCCATGGATGTTTACTTCCGTAAAAATCCTTAACATGCTTCCTTCGAATGCCAAGTAATATTAATGGTCCTTTGTCGTAGATTTGCGGCACGCAAAAGAACCTCAAGCCTGATGCAGAGGCCTCTGAGCAAAATTAAGCAGCATTTCACGTCCAATGTAGAATGGGACACTGCACCTTGGCGATTTAGAGAAACGGAAAACAATTTGACTGGACGGCCCAAGGGGTTTAGACCCGGGATCTCCCAAAATGCGAGCTTCACATGTTATTGTGGAGTCATCCCGCTGCGTTTTAGTGTATGTTACTTAATATCTTTCGAGTATATTTTTTCTAATTAAAGAATTTTTGCTTAAATAATAGGTTGCTTTTGGAAAATATCCTTGAAAACATTTTGGCGCATCTTTGGAACATATTAAACTTAAATAACTACTGCATATTACCAAACACTTTATGTTCGAGTTATGCTACATGAACATTTTTCTAAGAATCTTTTTACTTTCTCTACTATAGTTAAACAGGGGAAATATTGTATTGGACCCAAAATTTCGATGTGGAAATTTCATCGAAAATATGTTTTGAGGCTCCCTGAATCCAAAAAGGGCAGTTTCATAAAAAGGTCCGTGTGTGAGGGTCTCTCTCTCTCTCTCTCTCTCTCTCTCTGTGTGTGTGTGTGTGTGTGTGTGTGTGTGTGTGTGTGTGTGTGTGTGTGTGTGTGTGTGTGTGTGTGTGTGTGTCTGTGAAGAGTGTAACTCAAATACGAAAAGTCGGTTAAAAACCAAACTCGTTATTTAAGTTTAATATCTTTCAAGAATACGACACGAGGATTTTCAAGAAAATTCCACCACCCTAAACTACCCTTCACATGGTAAAGTTTTCGAAAAGTTTTATTTTTTCAAAAATGGCTCTAACGATTTTGATTAAAAGGCCACATGTTTCAGATAAAACACACTATTTATAACCAAATACATTTTTTTTTTGGAGAGAACCATTTCGGAGATATTCCTTGCTATTTGTGTGTTTTGCAATACACTTTTCTCAAATGAAACGTCATTATTCATTTTTTGATTTGTTTGGCCGTGCAAAGAGAACGGAATTTCCAAGCTTTAAAATATTTGATTATCGCTTAAAGCCTACTGTATTCCCGTATTCTCCTTGCCTCTATAAGAGAATGAGCAATAAGATAATTTCAGAAAATGTTTACCTCGAAAGAAATAAGGTTGTAAGAATAGTTAGTACAAGAGTAGAGAAAGCTAAATGAGTGCAACACATCAGATTTTTTATCAATGGGGCTTCAAAATAAATGTTTGACAAAATCTCTTGGAGTAGAATGCAACGGCATCTATACCTTCTAATGTGGTATATAGTAGAGAAGTAAAAAGAAATTTTGAATTGAAATTTACACCTGAAGTAAAAATGCAATGCAAGTCCAGACGCCTTTGCGCGCGTGACTGTCCTAAGTGATAAGTTTCTCCAACACCGTGAAAGAATATTTTACTAGATCGTATCAATAAAAGGGGGTAAGGTCGTTTGCCTCTCTTTAGCGATGCAAATCCTCTAACTTCTATGAATAAAATAAGCATAAAATCGATGCCAGACAATGTTATATTCTTTCGCTTACCTTCGTTTGTTCTTCGACTATAAGGATGTAATGGATTCGAAGGATGTTTAGAAAAAGAATTTAAAGTTTGTCCTGATATTTTAAAATGTAGTATGTAAAAAGATAATGACTTTGTACTTAAAGATGAGGATTACTGAAGAGATTATTAACGTCTCTTTATATGCTTGAATCTTAATAGGCAAAAAGTTGTTATCCAGATAAAGAATGAGAAATTAGTACTCCTGGAAACAAAAAATAAAGATGCAAATATTTAAACAACCTTTCCTTTTCTACTCGGTGTCGCATTAATTAGGAGGACCTATTAAAATAGGTATTCTTCATGGCCCTCATAATTAGTTGCCTTCTTGTATGATATGAGTAAGTAATTTGTTTATACTTGCAATCTCTATCGATGTCTTAAGAATAGAGACTCTGGAGTACATTGAATGACTCCAAAACAAAGATTTCCAAGGTCTTTGGAAAATTATCTGCGGTTTTCCAGGAAGGACTGACCGTATTTAATATTTTTCCTTTTCCTCCCCCCTCCTCTCTCTCTCTGTGCGCGCGCGCGCGCGTGTGTGTGTGTGTGTGTGTGTGTGTGTGTGTGTGTGTGTGTGTGTGTGTGTGTGTGTGTGTCTATCTCTTGTTTCTTTTTTTTTTAACTTTTTCTTTAGTCTTTTAAAGTTTGTGGAAAAATTAACTATGTTTCACAAAGGATTTTTGTTCTTAAGAATGGTCAATTCAAATTAAATTAAGTCCTATAAAAGCAAACTTTATTCCTGTATGGGAATCTTGTCTGGTCTGACTAATTTTATCACAAGAAACCATAACGAACTGTATTTGTGCTTTGGCACAAGAACAAGGGAGGATCTGATACTCGTTTTATTGTTTTTCAACATTTATGAAGTTAATGAGTTTAACTAACATGTAAGATAGGATAAGTTGTTGGCCAAAAACTGAGGCAAATTTATTAAAACATCAGATAGTGGAAAATAAGGACCTGTTGCTAGAGATAGGAAACAAAACACAGACAACACTGTGCTGATAACCGATACTCGTCAATAAGGAAACATTTGCTAACGATAGGTCCTTTTAACGTCACTTTCGTATTCAGAGGATTTATCTAGGGAATTTAGGTATGACGAGTTACGTTTGCCAGGTCTGTTCCAGGCATGTGGCATTCAATCCGCAAAAAGGAATTCTATACGTATTGAATTCGCCATGGAAAGCTAGTATCAGATAAATTCTCTGGCTTCGCTCGAGAATTTATCATTTAGGTCAGACGTTCTTAATTACCTGTGAAAATTTAGAAAAACTAACACATATTTGTTTAATCGAGATTGTCTAGAAAGCTTATTTCTTAAATATTTGAAGAACACTACGGATTTGGAGCGACAGGATTCCATTTTATCCTTAGATGGTAACATCCGTCTCTTAGGCGGACATAAAATTTATGAACGTATAGTGGGCAGATGTGCAATGTTAATTTGATCTTGTATTTCAGCGGTGCTTTGGTTGAGAGTTGAATTTTGAATTGTGTAGACGTTACAGTTATAGTTCCGCAATAGTATTGTTTTATAATAATGTACACACGTAAGCCACATTGTCTCACAGGCAGCCATGGGCAGAGCGCGTGTTGCGATTCCAACTGTGATCGTGGCCTTGATTTGGAATAGCGCTGATTTTACGTCTCCTTCCCCAAGCGTGTGTTCTGTGTCAAGCAGGTTGCAGAACCTAATGTGTTGGGGTTTGCCCACCGCCAAACAAAGGTAACAGTAATATTTGATTTTTTAAACTTTTGCATAACTTATTGCAAGATATGTTGTAAACTGAATCAAAATATTAATATTAATAATTTATCAAACTTTTAAACTATTATTTATTTCCGAGATTCACATAAGTGGACATGCAAACTTTTGTCATCTTAGTCTCTCTTAGTCTCATTTTTCACAAATACTGATATTTAATTGTGTAATTTTTGCATAATTTACTGCAAGATATGATACAAATGGAATAAAAATGTTGTACTAATAATTCATCAAGCTTTTAAATTGTTACATTCACTAAAGTGGACATAAAATACAAGATTTTGTCGTCTTAGTTTCGCAGATGGATTTTACTTTTAGCACCATTTTTTTTTCACATGTTTTTAATGTGTTTATATATGGTCATAGTTGTCTAGTTGCTTTCCTGTAACTTTCTTTTAGCTGTAGTTGTAACGTAGGTTGCGGCACAAAAGAAGCAATGCCTTGCGACTGAAAGCAACAATAGAAAAAGGAAATCCCATTCGGTTGGGCGGTCCACGGATTTGAACTCCAATACGGGTCACATATGCTATCTCCTTAACTTCTCATCCTGTGAGAAAGTTACTTTCACGAGAATTCCACAAAAGGGGGAAAATAAACACGAGGTGAATACAAAACATACAATCTCTCTGCTTCGAAAATGTCCTCTTGAGCATGACGTCATATAGACAGCACTTGACTGTTCCGTAATGCTGTTTGCAAGTAAGCGTGTATACATGCAACACAAGCATGAATAGGATAATGCATTTATTTAGATATTTACTTGTAGTCAAGCTTACGGATACTGTTTGTTCGGTACTTCCATATATATTAACATAGAATACACGCAAAACAGCATATAACATTATGGGAAATATTTTTTCAACAATAGAATAGTTTGAAGTTACTTATACAGCAATATTTAGTTCATTCTCTGTAATCAGCTTAAAATCCGAGTTCTTTTACGAAACGTATAGCACAAATGTTTTATAAGCAGGCAGCTGAAACTTTATATTCTTTATAATGCCTGAAAAAACGTTACCACTTTAAAATCACATATTTATAAACCACGTGGCGTTTCTTAATTCTCCTGGAATAGAAATAGTGCATGCAAATGGCAAAAGGTGTCAGTAGTATTGAAAAAGAACTAAGAAAGAAGTATTATAATTGACACTAATTCTCGCCTTTAACCTATAGCCTATTATGTAGCAAGTTCATTATTTCTGGAAAGCATAGAATACATGCTTTCTCTACCTTTAGTTTTTCCTTATATTTATTGCATTGGAACACGCCACATTTTTAATCTTTAAATCACATACACTGAAACTTTAAATAGTTCTCATGACGGCTTTCTGTATCCAGGAAAGAGAAAAAAAAAATTCCTAGGATTAGCTTCTTGTATGGTGTAATTCTATTAGTCATATGCACACATATACACTCGTAACAGGAACGGACTTGTTTAGGGAAAACTATATAGATATCATTTAAGATTAGCCTTAGCAAATTTATTGCTAATCGTTTAAAACAAATCAAACTACACTACAAAAAGTTTGTGATTAAATGCTTTTCGACGTAGTCTTACGCGATTTTGTATGATTAGGTTTTTTAAATTCCAGCTACATGTTAATTTCTACAATTTACATCACCTATTCTTAACATCTTTATCCTTTTCGGCGATTTAAAATAACAGATGAAAACGCCTCTGATACTCGTGCAAAAGGATATGAAACATGGCAGAAAGTCCGACTACTTTAACCTCACCCTCCCAAAGTGTTCTAAATTTGGGAATTGGGTATCGCCACTCTTTGGTGGTGGAATAACCTTCACTTGGCACGGTCGAGTAATTTTTATAAAATTATGGTAGGTTACATTTTAAACCTTTGTTCTTTCTCCCATGGTTATCTAATGACATAAAACCTATATAATCTTCACATATTGCAGAAACCCTAGCGACATACATCTGATTGATGACGTTGTATAGGTATATACCTTGTATTATGTAACTGTCCTACGCATGTGCTTAGGTTCACAATGTGCTTGTAGACCGAGGTCGACGAGTAGGAATTGCTCCTGACGTTTCACTCAAATTTGCGTTGGGCATCCTACATGAGGAAGGCAACCTCTATTTTTCATTCATCGTTCATTTCATAATGAAAATTGGTTGGTGTTCTATACGACCATATACAGCATTTGGAATTTACTTCTTTAAATTGAATTTGACTACTGTAAGTTATAATAATTTCATTTGGGGATATTTTCGTGAAGAAGAATTCCATTTCATGTTACTAACCTCTTTTACACATACCTGATCGTCAAGCTTATCGTATTATCTTGGAATTAACATACTTCTGGGTTATTTGTGTCTGTTGTATAAGTCCATAGTAATAAAAGCATAGGTAATGAATAAAAGGTATCAAAGTCTCGAACATTAATTAATGTTAAATGACCTGGATTAATTTAAAGCAATTTAAAGTACATAGAGAAAGTTAATTGCCTTTAGTTTATAGCATATTAAGAGTGTGGTTCAAGTTGCATTTATCATCTCGGCTATGAAACGTGGTGCTACTCTCTCTGCACCCCCCCCGCCCCCCCCCCCCCCGCTCCTCTCTCACTCTAACCGAGCGAGATACCTTCACGCAACATCAAGCTCACGATCTCGAGATCCTGGGTTCGATTTCCATTGGGTTGGCTGCTCTAACCATGGTTTTTACTTTCTCTGCAACGTATATTAAAGTAAAGGAAGTATTGTATTCCACCCAGAAGTTCGATGTCGAGAGTACACCGGAAATATATGCTTTGAGGCCGCCTGAATTAAAAAAAGCATTTTTAGAAAAAGGTCCGTGTGTGTTTGTATGTCAGTCTGTGGGCAGCATATCTCAAAAACGGAAAGTCGGTTAAAAACCAAACTTGGTAGTTAAGCATAATGTCTTTCAATGATGCGACACAAAGATTTTAAAAAGATTCCTCCACCCTAAACTGCCCTTTACTTGAAAAATTTTGATTTTCTTGAAAATGGCTCTAACATTTTGAGATATTTGTACGACAAATGAAATTTATATCTTGAATTATCTGGCTATAGTCCATGTAGTCCTGTTTACTCTGGATGACTGTTGCATGACTAGTAAACCGTAAGAAATAGGCCAAATCTTACTATACAAAGCTGTGGATCTTGCTTAAACACACAATTATATCTATATCATTTTTGGTAGAGTGAACCATTTCGGAGATATTCCTCGCATTTTTGTGTGAGTTTTGGAAAACTTATACTTCCATTGAATGGAACATCGTTACTCGTTTTTTTATATGTTAACCGTGCAAAGAGAACGGAATTTGAAATCTTTAAAAGGTTTGACTATCGCTCAAAGCCTACTGTATTCCTATGCTCCCTTGCACCTAAAGGGAAAGACGCAATACTATAATTTCTGCAAGTTTTTATCTCAACTAAAATGAAGAAGATATAGGAATAAGAGTTTGTAAGAAAGGTTAGTACAAGAGTAGAGAAAGTCATGAGAGTGTAACATATCGGATTTTTCTTTCCAGTTCCGCTTCAATTACAGACTTCCTATCCATCCTTCTCTGTCTCCGTAATTTCTTTTTATTTGCTGCATCTTCACAGTGAAGTTGAACTGGTGGGCTACGGTGTGTTGGTGAAATTTTTTCACAGTGTAAAAATGTTTTTATTAACTGTAGTTCCTATCTCAGCATACCGTAGTTTATGTATGGGATGTGAATCCGGGGTTCCGGAATGAGAGACAAATGACTACCACGCAAGCATCGGGTTTACTGCTTTGTGTTTATCCAACTAACGGATAACATTTCAAGTGACCCCTGTTATTTGTAACTAAGGATCACCTCTAAATATGTAGAATTTCCAAAACAAGTAACTCTCCACTTCCATTCGTATATGAAACATAATCCCTTTAATGATCCTCCACATAGTTCTATAGACCACTGCATGAAATGAGGTTAATTTGTGGCTTCTAACGATTTCGTACGACCACTCCACTACTGTTTCATCATGTCTATTGACGTAACAACCACTTGGAAAGTTTGGGGTAGGCATTGAAACGCTTCCCTATTCTGCTAGCTGGTGCAAAATACGATGTCTACTTCAACAAGACTTTCTCTACTCTCTATTATATATTTTAATTTAAAATTATACTTCAGCAAGCATATTTTTCTGCTTGATCTTGATAGCAAAAAACATTTGCATATAGTTTCACTATGCTTTCTTGTGGGTTCAAAAGGAATGAAGGAAATTGAATCGATTTTTTAATGTTTAAAAACGGCTAGTTATTCCTTTAAAATTCCATACTCTCTCCATGAGACAAGTGAATGGCAATTGGACTTTAAAATCGCACAAGCTTTTGCACAAATGAAACTAATATTAAAGAATATCTCCGAAATGACTAATGCTACAAAAAGGTTGCTTGAAAGAAATGCTTTTCACTAGTTGTTCAAGACTCCTGGACGAAATGGACTTCACAGGCTTTCCCAAAATAATTCAGAATATGCGGTTTGTTTGTCTGAAATGCATAGTCTTCTAGTATACAACACTTTTGAAGACTTTTGAGTTATATCTTGGGAAGATGCTGAATTAAATACTAAGTTTGCTTTACTACACACACACGCACGCACGCACGCACGCGCGCGCGCGCGCGCACACACACACACACACACACACACACACACCGCTTTCTAAAATTATTTTTGGGGTATTCAAAGGATTCAAAATAGTATTTCTGGCGAAAACACGAGTAGAATGAAATATATTCTCTTTACTAGGTACGTTGTAGAGAAAATTTTTTGAGTCCAATGTGCGAAAACTTAAAAAATGTAACATCAAATATTTTTAAAATTATTTGACATACGATAGCATTTCACAACTGTAAAGTTTAATAACATGAAAAATACATGACAAACACTTTGAAGACTTTTCATATTTATATCTTATTTTCCATACCACTTCTTCATGTTAGTCAAAACGTCAGAGCTTCTTGAGAAAGCTCAAACTGAAATTTGGTTTCTGTAGTTAGAAGGTTATGAGCTGGAGAAATTCCATGAAAGTCGTAATCTTGTTTCTATATAAAGTTGCTGTAATTTTTTAAGTATGCCGCATTACATACTGAGGCAGTTTTCTTTTATAACCTCACTAAAAAATGTAAAATTTAGAGGTTATGGGAAAACGATAGTCTTTTGCTCCGGAAAAACAATGCTTCGAAAAATGTAACAGAAATCTGTATCATAAAACTACATTTTAATATATTTAGTGCCTCTGTAGTTCAAGAGTGCTATAAATAATTGTAAATCAGAATAAAGAAGATAAAAAAGTTAATGATACCTATATGGAGATTAGTTCTTGCCATTGTATATAAGATAATAATAGCCTTTCCGTTGCCAACAGCTGCAGATAAGGATTTTCAAATATCGAGCGAGTTAAAATCAGGAACAACAAGCAGCAAAAGGGTAAGGAACCGAAATCCCGCCTTGGAAACAAATTGTAAGTAAAACAAGCATCCTACCGTATACAAACATACTCTCTGTTCAGTAGCTCATGGTTCTTAAGGGACTGAAGGGGATAGGAGAGGCATTCCTTGATAGTGTAACCCCAGTTTTGTAAACTTCACAGATAACGTTGTGACTGGTTAGGATTCCAACTTGCCTCCAATGTTATTCCCGCTATGTTTGCTCACTAATATGCCAAATCTTTTAATTTTATTTAAAAATTGGACGATTCGATTCACTAGTGTTATCTCGAAAGTAAAGAAGAAAGGAGCTTAGAAGCAGATAAATCCTCGCCTAGGGATGATGTGATATCTGCTATGATAGTGGTTGCAGAGAAAAGGTGTTCAGTGACAGTTCTGTGTAAAACAGATTTTTATATATGATTGAAACAAACATACCTAAAGAGGTTTCTAAAGAGGACGCATTTTGGGCTTCATTGGGATACAATGTCGTTTGTTTATCCCCATAAAAGTGTGATCTCAATCCCACAGAACTAGTTTGGGCTAAGGTAAAAGGAATAGAGAAATGTAACAGGTGACCTTTCCTTACAGGAACTGCACGATATAACGCTCGAAGATATATCACTTGTGACCGAAACAGACTGGCAGGGTTTTTGAAAACATATAGGAAAGGTAGAAAATGATCATTGGGAGAAAGACGGAATACTTGAAAATATCGTTTGTTTTATAAGCTAAACATACTGCATGAACTAAAATAACATTTAAATTAAGCTATTTTGAGTGACTTCTTTGCTTTGATCTAGCGTGAATACGCATTCCAAGGTTGGTACTACTATCGTAAGCGCGGCTAGAAGCAAAAGCCCAGCTCCAGATATCGCTGTTTACCTGGAATTATTTACTCATGCACCAACTGGCTGCATTCCCGCCAGGGGCCATGAGCTGGTGAACAAACTGTACTAAATTATTACGCCTTGAAAGAACAGGAAACGAACATACTGTGACACAGGGCACGGCGCACAGCAGGGGATGGTCGGGGCCGGGCTGCTTCACGTTACATGTTAGCCGGTGAGCGGACAAAGGTGTTCAAAGTCAGGCTGCAACTGTTTATGTGCACGTGACTGATAACGATGAAGCGACTTCACAAAAGGGGTTTTCTACAGAACTTTCAAGAAAGATCTGGCCACGTCATCGCCAGCGTGTGTGTGTGAATCAGTGTGTCAGTGAGTGTGACAGTGCATCTCAAAGGAGACGAGCGTCGAGTGATTGTAACGTCTTACTTAGTGTATGAGAGACAAAGAAAGTGAAGAAAGATACTAAAAGGACTGAGCAAGGTTACGAGCAGTAAAAGCTGTGAGTTCTGGTAGACGAAATACAGTAGACTGCAGACAAACTGTGTATTTGCGATAAAATTTAGAAGGCAGTAGTGACAGAAAAGTTACACTGGTGTCAGGGGTGGGACTTGTCGAATTGCCATTTTGTTACAATACAAATGAACTAAGGAATTATACAACACTTCAGCACTTTCCATCAGCCGAGGATAAACAACTTGTGATGTAAACAACGAGTGTTTTGGTCTCTCTACAGGGATTAATGTGGAATGGTAATGGCAGAAAACGAAGTGGGTGTGTTAGACTTTTTTTTTCTTTTTGTTTCTAGTCTTTAGTAACGATTACCATAAGGTCTACAGAAGAGCCACTTTCAAATTAATATTCTTAATGAAAGGCTTAAAACGCTGTAGGCATAAAGCAGCATCATTGGAGTTAGTAAGACCTTGCCAGTAGGGAATAATTATTGTCTGCGGTGGCGGAAAGTTGAATGTTAGAAGCCAGTGCCGGTAATATGGTGCTTGTTAGCCCGCAAAACTTTGCGGTTCGTAATAGTCAAGTTTTGCAGCCGGCTCGATTACTTCCTCCCACATTTCATTCGCCATTCAGCTATGCAGAGACTGCAGAAACTTCTGCACGAATAAAATTTCCCTCCCAGGAAAGATAATGGAGTTATATGATAATTGCAAAGCTCTAGATACAATGAAGCGCGAGCTACACTTTCGTGCAGAGGGTTGGCAAGATTGCAGCGGAAACAAAGTTATGTGTGCGTGGGTAAACAGCAACTTAATAGCAATAAAATGCTTTCTCATATGTACAGGAATTACAGAGTAGTATAGCTACAATTTCAGCCTACAAAGTAGACAAGCCTATTTCGAGGTATTGTGTTATTTATATAGGGTGTTCCAAAATTAGACCGACAAACTTTGGGAGCTGATAGATAACATAATTATAAACACTTTTTGTTGAGGGAAGCTTTTTTGCTGCGGTGTTTCGTTTAAGCCCTAGATGAGTTAACGTCATTATCTACTGCCTTCCACCCAGCTTATTTATGGCAAAATCAACAATGAAAATGAGTATTGCATTTATCTTAGTAAGGCATACAATCTTAATCCAAGAAACAAATACAGAACGCATAAACAAAACACGAACATCTCATTGTTTACAGTTAATCATAGCTTTACAATTCAAAGTAAATATTGGAACGCACGCCCATTGTGATTAACACAAAGAGTGCATCGGCGTGCACTATTCTGCTGTACGAAGACACCAGCTATTTCTCTGGTTTAAAGGTAACTAGTTTTTACTAAGTTTATACGTTGCACAGAGTACACTGATGTCTCTATAAATAACAAATGCCTGGAAATTAGCTAAACTTAGAGTTGAAACATTGCCATCCAAACATTTCTTTCTCAAATGTTATTTCAAGTACCACCAGTTATCAGATTGTAATGACCCTTCGTGAGAATCGACGCCACGACCGGGAAGTTGCATTAGTTTCATAAAATGCCTAAATTGGAGCGATGAACTGTGGTGATCCCTTGCTTCTCACACATCAGTAGAAATATTTATTGACCACGTTTGTGGGTCATCGTTGCATTTTATTGCCCTGTGAAGCATCACGCACGTCGGGATCAGCTACGACCTCTAAATATACCTTAATTGTGCCTCAAACCTGTCACGAATTGATAGACAGGTAAGCCGGAATAATATAATTGACCAGTTATCCAAAGGTCATGCAGAAGGAAGGGGACTTGAGTTCCCAGAAAATTCAAGATTTACATTTTATTTTTCATATGGTATTTTAATCAAAATCATTAGAGAAAATGAACACTTGGTTTTTTTTTTCTCTTTTTTCTTTCTTTCTTTTAAACTGTTGTTTGGGATGGGAGATTTTCTTAAAAGCCTTCATTTTGCATCCTTGAAATATGTTGGTTTGGCAGTTAACTGACTTTTGTTTTGCTGCTCACAAAACATGGCCATTCTTCACGTCATGTTTTAGACAACTGCCTGTTCGACCTTCATATTGTCTCTTTTCATCTCCCGTTCGGCCTCCCATGGCAATTCCTACGTTACCTTATAGATGTGAAAGCTGAGCACCAACACAAAGAATAATTAGTATAATACAAACTAGCGGAATGAGATTTCTGAGGAAAGCAAAGGATACACACGGACCATTTCCTGAAATTGCTTGTCTTTATACAGAGAACCTCAGAATGTGCATTTCCGGTGTATCCTTAGTATTGGTTGGAATGCAATAATTTGTCTAAAGTCTGTACACTAAACGCGCGGGCTTAGGCCTACCCCTGGCGGCAACGTGTCCCACTTAGGCCCATCACAGGAGCCAATAGTGAGTTGCAGTACTGGAGGGTGGGACGTGGTTAGCACCCCCTTACCTCTTTATGTGGTCTTCGGAACCAGGTGATCCTAATTTTCAATCAAGCAGCTCCTCAACTGGTCTCTCAGTGACCTAACCTATAAAAGGAAAAATCACGCATACAAGCAGAAGACATGAAGTTTAGGAGATATATTAAAGGATGTATTAGAATGAAAAAAAAAAAAAAAGGAATGAAACGGTAAGACCAGATTTAAAAAGCTTTTCATTAATGATAAGATAGAAGAAAGTTGAATGAAATTGAAGGATCATGTTAACAGAGTGGTAGAAAATAAATTATCAAAAAGAAAATAATTATTATCGGCCGATTGGAAAGAGAGATCAGGGTAGTCCTCCAAAGATGGATGGCAGAGACCGGAACAGATTATTATAACACTTAGTCCATGAAAGGAGAAGTAGAAAATGAACCTAACGAGGCTGAGTGCACCCCGGAACAGGTGTCCCCATGCTGGTACCAAAATCGAACCCGGTTAGAGAGTAATTAAAAGTCTTATGTGCTGCACTCACATTATTTTCTATACTCTTGTACTAGCCATTCTTACAAACTCTTATTCCTATATCTTCTTCGTGTTAGTTGAGATAAACATTTGCAGAAATTATTGCTTAACTCGTGTAGGTACAAGCGGAATATGGGAAAGCAGTACACTGAGTGATGGTCAGATCTTTTAAAGCTTTCAAATTCCGTTCTCTTTGCACGGTTAACATATAAAAAATGAATAACGATGTTTCATTTGACAGAAGTATAAGTTCTCCAAAATTCACACAAATAAAAAGAAATCTCCGAAATGGTTCACTCCACAAAAAAATTTTTGCGGGCATAACGACTACATGGGCTATAGCCAGAAAATTAAAAATATACACTTCATTTGTCATACAAATATCTTAAACACATGGCATTTTATTCAAAATCGTTAGAGCCATTTTCAGGAAAATAAGTTTTCGAAAAATTTTCCATATAAAGGGTAGTTTAGGATGGGGCTATTTTGTCCAAAATCTTTGTGTTGCATCCTTAAACAACATTAAATTTAGATATCAACTTTGCTTTTTAACCGACGTTTCATTTTTGAGTTATGCTGTCCACAGACTGACACTGACACACACAAACGCGCGCGCGCGCGCACGGACCTTTTTCTAAAAATGCTTTTTTTGGATTCAGGGGGTCTCAAAACATATATTTCCGGTGGATCTCGACATTGAATTTTTGGGTGGAATACAATACTTCCTCTACTTACCAGTGGATAAAGTAAAAAAGGCGTTAATAGTGTAATCTATAAGCTCCTTTTATGTTAGCAACACCAGTAGCGCTTTTACGGAAATAACGTAGTTCATTATGTCAAAAATGGAAGGTGCACAGCATTTCAACGACACAGCAAGCCAGAGTGTAAAAATTAGATTTTGTTTTTTGCTGCTAAAAAAATCAATATACATTAAACATGCTGCAGCAAATTACACAGAATGAGAGAGGAAAATGAGAGTCGCTCAGGTTAAGTGGCGTAAATGAAAGGATGGATGGTTTCACGCTGCGGATTTTAGCCTGTAGTGTAGCATTTGAACAGCTTTCCCAGAGTGCCTCTCCAAATATATTTTAAGAACGGTTTAATTAATTAATCCGGATATCTTAATAATCCATATACATAATCATTTAAAAATATATCCAGCTTCATTGAAAATTAAGCTTGTGCAGAACTTAATTTAGAAAAACCCTTTCAACCTTCTGACTTTTGTAGTTTCAAGTATTTATAAAATTGGTACAAATAGTCACAAAATTATGCCGCAAGAAAACCATAACATCTGGAAAAAGTACTTCTACAGAAACAAAAAGTACTGTTCACTGCCTTGGGGTCGAGTGGATAACGTTCTATTGATTCCCGGACGGGGTTGGGAAAATATTCTTTGTTCTGTAAGCGCAGAAAAAGTGGTGAGAATATACTGATCAACAGGACACTCGTCATGTGTGTCCAACGGTGGTATACGATATTTATTATAAATATGAACGCCTACTAAAAAAAGAAGGGCAGTTTTAGAAAAAGTGTGTGTGTGTGTGTGTGTGTGTGTGTGTGTGTGTGTGTGTGTGTGTGTGTGTGTGTGTGTGTGTGTGTGTGTGTGTGGTGTTAACATTATAACTCGAAAACGAAAATTCGGTTAAATACAAAACTTGCCATTTTAGTTCAGCATCTTCGAAGGATGCGACACGAAGATTTTCAAGAAAATACTCCCCAATCCAGGCTACCCTTTGCAGAGATCATTTTTCGAATTTCTTCTCAAAAATGGATCTAACAATTTTGATTAAAATATTGTAACAAGAACGGTACAATTTCAAAGTCTGGTTACTTTTGTAACTCTTTATTTTCCTCTAAATCTTACTCCAAACGCACAATTTCCTCCTCGTTGCTAACACAATTTATAAACTTCTGCACTATGATAATTCGCAACTGTTCACCCGATAATATTTCTCCGCTTTTCAATGTCTTTCTCCAGTTTCACTCTCATATCTTTACTATTACGATACAATCACTCGACCACACATACACACTTGCTGACAGGCTGCCTGATACTTTCTCCTAACTACAACTAACTGTACACGACGACTTAAACAACTATCTAATAACTAAAAGAACTGCTCACTATGTCCTACTTATATTGGAGCCGGCGTGACGTAACCTTCCACGAGTTCTTTCCACAGCAGTTGTACATGACTCAGCAAAGAAGTAGCCAGAAGTTACTGATATTATCGCTGTTCGATCTCATACACACAGTCGCTAGTTGTCCTGTAGCCCCAGACCTCCTCCACGTCTCACCGTCATTATTATGGTCACGCACACACCCAAGCGCTCGTCATATCCAAGGTCAACCGGCCTCCTCTTCCTGTATATTGTTGAACGATCCAATGTCACAATACCATATGTTTAAATCTATACATGCCAAATTAAATGTAATCTTGATTCTTCTGGGAAGGTCCTCAGAAGCCCTCTTCATTTTGAATGAATTTTGCATACAGAACTTTAGGTCTCATCTAATACATTTTTGTAAAGTGAACCATTTGCGCGACATTCCCACTCTCTTTCTTTTTCTTTTCCTTTGTTTGTTTGTTAGAGTTTTTTGATAGGGTCTTACACTTTTCTGTAACAGGAAGTCGTTATTCGTTGTTTCTATGTCCTGCACAAGCAAAATGAATGGAATATTAAAGCCGTTACATAGCGACCAACTCTGATAAGCTTTGACCAAGGTTTAAGCCTACTGTACTATCCAATTCCAATTGTACCTATTAGGTAATACGTCACAAATCATTCCTACAATATTCTATCTCCATTGATATGAAGTAGATAGAAAAATAACCTCTTTAAGGATATTTCGTACAAATGTGAGTGGAGAGAGAGACACGCGAGAGTATACTTCAGATTGTTTAATAACAATAGGACTTTACCTGTAACAAAAGAACCGTTAAGGCTATAATTCGACTTGAAGCAGAAGTGGCAAGTACAATCATTATTTACACTTTAACGTCCCACACTCAAAGAGTATACCAATCCACCCGTTAATATTTTCCTTCGCTCCTCCCTTACTTCTTGTCCCCAACGCGTCAGCAAACTCCCAGAAGCTTCTATTCTCGCCAGGCTTGGGAGAAGCTTTCCGGTCTAAGGGTATCAACTCTGGAACAGGAAACTTGCCTCAAGCCAACTACATCTCAATAGGAAAAGAATTTTACTTTCCCTATTAGTTACCAAAAATAAGTAGAGAAAGTATCGTATTCCTCCCCAAAGTTTGGTAGCGTAATGTCACCGGAAATATGTTTGAAACTCCCCTTTTGGGAAAAAGTACATGTCTGGAAACAACATAACCCAAAAAACGAAATATTGGTTAAATGCCAATAGAAAATAAACGAATATATAGTAGATCGTCCTTAAAAATTTTGTCGATTGCACCACGCGCTGTACAATATTGACTGAACATTTATTTTGCAAAATGTTCACAAGTAATATCATAAAACGTCTGAACTAACCTGTACATTCCTGAGCGGAGTGTCATTTATCTAGAATATTTCATATATAAAATATTAATTTAAGTATTATATTGCAAAGGTTTGACCAGAAAATGTCAAATTCTATAAAAAATAACGTAAAATATATTCATTTCGATTAGTGTGGTTCACCACTGCCAACCAGGAAAACGAAACCCAAAAATTACACGTATTTCGATCTTATACGTTTATAATCTCAAATAAATCTTACCTTATTTTAACACCAACCTTTCTTCTTGAAAAACACAATTATTAACAGTAAATGTTGGAACGCTCGCCCATTGCGATTGACACAGAGTGCATCGGGGTGACCTATTCTGCCGTACTCTCGCAAAGACACCAGCCAATAATCTGGTTTGCATAGTAAAGCCATGATTAACTGTAAACAATGAGATGTTTGTATTTTATTTACGTGTTCTGTGTTTGTTTCTTAGATTAAGATTATGTGCCTTACTATGATAAATGCAATACTAATTTGCATTGTTGACTTTGCGGTAAATACTTAAACTGGGTGGGAGATAGCAATCTATGACAACTTATCTAGCGCTTAAACGAACCACCATAGCAAAAAAAACTTTCCTTAGCAGAAAGTGTTTAAAATTATGTCATCTATCAGTTCCCAAATTTTGTTGGTCTAATTTTGGGACATTTTGTATATAAACAGCATATCTCAAAAACGAAAGATTGGTTAGAAATAAAAGTTAGTATTTAACTTTAATATGTTTCAAGGATACGACACGAAGATATTGAACAAATTTTTTTTTCATCCTAAGCTACAATTTAAATGGAATATTTTTCAAAAGTTTTGATTTTCTCAAGAATGCCTCTAACGATTTTGATTAAACCCTATATGCTTAGGATATTTTATTGTAAATGAAATGTATATTTTGAATTTTCTGACTATGGTCTATGAGTCCTGTATACCCTTGATGATATTTGCATAACTTATTAACGGTAAGAGATAGACCAAATCATACTATATTAAAAATGTAGATCTCGTTAAAACACAAGTTATGTTAAAATGCATCTATTTAGTGGAGTGAACCATTTCGGTGACATTTCTTTTTATTTGTGTGAGTTTTGGAATACTTAAACTTCTCTCAAATGGAAGTTTGTTGTTCCCTTTTTTATCTCTTGGCAATGCAAAGAGAGTGGAATTTCAAAAGATTTGACTATCGATCAAAGCCTACTCCATTCAATAGCTCTCTTGCACCTACAAGCAAACATAATTTATGCAAATGTTTATCTCGAGTAACATGAAGAAGATAGAGAAATAAGAGTTTGTAAGAAAGTTAGTATAAGAACAGAGAAAGTCATGTGAATGCAACACATCAGATTGTTTTTAAAGTTAATTTTAGTCTTATTTGCATTATTCCTTACGTAAAATCCTATGTAATTTCGCTTGCAATCCTTATAGTTTAAACAGGTTTACAGAAGAAAGGTTTTATAGAATCAATAATGCCACGCTCATTCCAGTAAAGTTTAGACACTCCATTGTATTCACCATGAAAACTTGTAATTTCAGAAACTCATATAGTTGTTAGCCGGAACGTTGTAAGAGCTTTCCAACAAGTGTAAGAGCTTTAAGTGAGAAGTATGCAACGCTACACTGTATAATCGTTGTTTTATGAACCGATTTAGTGCTTCACAATCTTTTGTATAGACACATTTGCACATTTTTGTCATTAGCGCAGGAGAGAAGATGGCAGCAAATCTATGTGTAAATGAAGTCATCCAAGGGTGCAGAAACGCCTGCCTATTGTGTCCAACAACACCCTCTGTTCCGGCTTAAAGCTCTCTACATATAACGAGGCTCATTGTATCCCGACGTTGTGATATACGCTTCAAACGATTTACGTAAATCCCTGTCTATTGTCACGACTGGGTATGACGTAATATAGATTAGCACATAATCCCAGTAAATCTGTCCCTACCTAGTTATGAGCTGCTGGGTGTTCCATTCTCAGTGAGTTTAAGGACAATAACCTGCATTTTACGACTCCGTTATTTTATCAAAAAACAAATAAGGTTGTTTACGCTAAAAAGTGGGAAATAATTGCTGCATCTGAACTATTGTAATTTTAAATCCAACGCTTTGTAGGTTGGACTTTGGTCACTTTTTACTTTATTTTCTTTTATGATAGCTTAGCAATACATCATCTATGACAAAGCTATTAAAATAACAAACTAATTGGAACACACAGAGGTCGGTTATAAATCTAGCTTGTCCCGTTCAAATCTAGTAGAAAAAACGGGAATCAATTTAACAAAATAATATTGTATAACTGTTTTTGAATAAGTTTTTATTATTTCAAAAAGGGGCCCTTCGTGCTTTCTCTGCTACGTACTGGTCTTAAAGTAGGGTAAGCGTTACAATTTACCCCAAAATTCGATACCGAAATTTCACTAAAAATACATACTTTGGGACTGCCAGAACAAAAGACACTAGAAAAAGGTATATCTCCGACTGACTTCAGCAGTATAACCCGAAAATGTAAGTCTATTAAATACCAAACTTTTTATTCAACCCTTCGCTGGGGGCGCAGCCTGGTAAAACACCTTTAGTGGCGTGGGACCTATGAGACCCCCGCTATATTTTTGTGTCTATATGCCTGTATTTATTTTTTTAAATTATATTTTTCCTTCATTCCCATGTGTAACTTCATTTTGCTTAAATATACCTACATGATTTTCACTAGCATTATCTTACTAGATTCATCCAGAGATAAAAAGTTGTATGAAGACAGTCTACATTATAATTTGCGCAAGATAATAAATTGCGATATTGAGGTATACAACTTGTAATTTGAATTGTATTGTCAATAATAAATAATAAAAAAATAATAATACTACTAAAATAAATAATAAAAAATAAATAATAATTAAATAAATAACAACAATAACAGTAATAGAAATAGTAATGGAAATAGTAATAGTAATAGTAATAGTCATAGTAGATAATAGTAGTAATAATAATAATAATAATAATAATAATAATAATAATAATAATAATAATAATAATAATAATAATAATAATAATAATAATAATAATAATAATAATAATAATAATAATAATAATAATAATAATAATAATAATAATAATAATAATAATAATAATGCCTTTGACAAGCACATAAATTTTACCTATACATACATGTTATTATCATGCAAGTTACTTTTATCCCATTTTTCATTATCAGTTTCTAAATATTGTTTTCAGGTTATCTTCAGAACTGAAATGATGTGATTCAAACAAGTTTTAAACGTGTAAGGTATCATCACAAGATAGATGATGCATTTCATCCAAATCCCTGGGTTTTTATAGAGCATACCTTTTACTCCTGTTTAGGAGAAGTGATAACATACTACTTGCAATTGCAAAGCAGTGTAACACAGTTAACGAAGAAAAACAAATGACATAGTAATGACAGAATAATGACAGAAAGCGTGCAGGGCTTGGTTGACCTGCCGATTATTCTTTCTTGCAGCTAAACAAATAAATATATAAGCTTGTTGCTCCAGCAAACAATCGAGTAAGGTGTAATATTATCTCTTCTAATGGGGGATTGAATAGGAGCGTTCAAGCAAACAAGCTCAGCATGTTCCAAAGATTTAAAATAAAAACAAAATTCCCGATATTCCATGTTATCACTTTCCAATGTTTATATTTTTCTCATATTAGAAACTGTTATCCGTTTGATTTTAATTTTGCCATTACATAGTGACCAACTCTTAAATGATTTTCCTATAACCTAAGATTACTTTACTCCACTATTAAATTTAATCTACAAGGAAATAAATAACCAATGTATTCCTGCAATTTGTTATTCCAATTAACAAGGAGTATATAGAAGAATAGGCGTTTTTAAGAGTAGTATGTTCAAGAGTGAGTAGAGAAAGCTGAGTGAATGTAACACATTAGATGTTACTTAATACGAATATGTGCATAGCCGTTAAATGTGGTATTATTCAACATTTATTCCACTGTGTTTATCCTAAATTCATTTAAGCTCTCTTCCTGCTTATTCTGATACGTATACCTTTTCTATGTTTCTTCAGAAGCTTGTAGACTTTTTTAGTCTAGAGTAAAATCTATGCTTATGAATTTGTGACAAAATGCAAAATCCAGTCCAGTTCCATATCACTTTGTCATCAAAACTGTTAACACAAATAGTTTTCTTCTCGCCGTTAACACATTATACAGTCCCTCGGATTATCAAAACTAACAACTGTTCTTCCCTTAACCTTACACTGTCCTCAGTGTCCTTCTTTACTTTATCTGTCTCTCATAGACTACACTACGGCCTTACAATCACTAGACGATCATCTTTCGGTGTACTACAGGTCGTATCTTTCACGACACACACATCTGACTCACACTCACTGACACACTGACAGAGTCATGCCCGTAGCTGTATCTCTAAAACTAAACTGATTAACTGACTCTGCTGCTGCCTCGCGTCCTTCTACACTGATGGCACCACACCACCTTTCTCGAATCCACACCGTGAATGACTGAACTAGAAATCTCGAGAAGGCTCTAGAAAAGTCCCTTTTGTTTCTGCCGCTTCCATTGTTACAAACAGTTGCGCGATACAGCCTAATCTTGTGCGCATGTTTTTTCTCGCCGACCCGGCATGTCGGATGAAGCAGTTCGGTCCCCGTCCTTCCATTGTTGTGCGCCGAGCCCAACGTCACAATATTCTCTAGTTCAGTGTAAAATCTTTATGTTTCCTGTCATAATAGTCGCTATAGATATGTTTTCTCGTAGCGGAACAATTTATCTATGCCTATTTTAATCGGTTTTTAATGTCAACATACAGGATGACTTCAAAAAGTGTTGCAGGTAATTATCTGTTAAATGACTGAAAAAGCAAACACAAAAAAGTAAAATAAACAAGAAGCAAGTCTATTAGAGCAACTGTGATCAGAAAATATTCCTTTGGTATCTCCTTGGGAACCACAATACCTTTTAGGTTCTGTTTTTTCTCAATATGTTAAACGACTTATATTAAAACATTTTTTTCTAAACTGAACTGTCATAGGATGTTTTCATTGAAGGTAATACACCTCATGGACTCGGAAGGAAAAGTCGATCAGTTGGTTAGACGCTAGCCTACGATCCCAAGGTCGCGGGTTCAAATCCGGCCCAGACGGATGGTTTTTAAGTGAGATTAAAAACGACAGCTCCATGTCAGTAGATTTACTGGCATGTAAAAGAACTCTCGCGGGACAAAATTCTGGCACACCGGCGACGCAATTGACAGCGTCGTTAAACAATAAAATAATTCGGCAGGAAAAAGCATCAAATGAAAGTAATGAGTACTAAAATCTAAAGTCGCTTACAATTTTCCAATTAAACACTTTTTGTAGACTATAGATAACATGAATCTATATTTGGACCTTTTGAATAAAAATGCAATAAATTTGAAGTCATGACTCTGTAAATCTAACTGCAAGTTCTCTGTAGGCCGAAACATCCTTGCTAACATATTTGGCTGTATTTGTTCCGCAGCTACAAAGATGTGATTTTTAAATTGTTCAAGAACATTATTTCTCACCTGATATACCTTGGATTTGATAAAGCCCCAGGTGAAAAAATCCATCGGACTCAAATTGGGTGAACGGAAAGCCAAGTCTTGGCGATGCACGGCCAATAATTCATCTCGGCATAGTCTTCATCTTCAAGTTTATGAACAACTTGAATGTAGTAGGCATGTTTGTCAATTTGAACCCCAGCGATTCCCACACAGTGGCAAATATCCGAAGACGTCACAGTCACGTGTTTTTCTAGCCAACCAGACGTAGTCTGTTTGAGTGTATTTATACAGTTTTACAGTGAAATTAAGTAATTCCGAGCAGTAAATCCACTTCGTGATGGTAAGGTTCATTAAAAGTTCCAAAGGCGACAAACGTTCTGTTATGCACACTCAAGTCACTTACCGCCATCGTTCGTGACGGCTACCGATGCTGATGCTGAGGAGCTGCGTGTATTCACTTCCTAAATCCTTTGCACAGTGTCATCTACAACAGCCATTCGTCAGTAACTATCAGTTCGCCTGATTTGTTCACCATTTCTTAACGGCGAGTCTGGGAGAAGCTAGTTTGTGAAATTTGTGCGTGAAATTGTTCCGCTCATCACACGTCATTCCACGCAGTCGATAAAAAACATCAGTTGTTCTTTCTTTAAAACAGAAATAGTAAGTGACTTTATAAACAATTGTAAAGTGCTGCACGTCGTTGATAATGCACATTATTTACTGTGGCTCTTCAAAATTCATAAATTCCATACACCTTATATCCCTTTAATATTTTTCTCTCAATTTCTTTTACGTCGCTTCAACTACGTAGTCGACGAATCTGAGATACTCGCAGAAGGCAGTGTGGCGGACAGTTAGTCTACAAGGTGTCATCCCCATATTAGCCTTCTTCGTCGCGAGTTCACAGATTAGGCAGTGGAGGGCAACTGTACCTCTGCCTCTGTGACAATAGATGGTATTGGGATTCCATCCAGTCCTTCTGATTACATTATCTGTGGACAGATGTCACAGCAATCACTATTACCATCTATTGTTCATGCATACTATTGTTTTAGACTTAAGTTTGAACTTTGGGTGATGGTACTAAATATGCAAACCGATATTTACCTTAGTGACTGGGGAAAACCATGAAGAATCCCCAGTCAGATTGTTCAGACCTCCCGAGAGCGAGTCCCGCACGTTACCGCGGTGTCAGCTCTCTCGGTAGCCTTTTTATTATTAACAGTTGTGAAAACCCTTCTTATAAGATTAAGTACTTTAATAGTTTGTGTGGTAGCTATTTTTCTCGAGAAGACTACGATCGCGCCACTGAAGATGTCCACCGCAATTGTGGACGAAACGTCTGGGTAATTCAACTCCAGCAGACCACGGCATAGCAGCCCGGAAATAACTCTTAGTTATATTGACTCCGGCTGTGAAAGTTTACGGTCTCTTAAAGTTGCGTTTAAGAATTTAAGGCAAATAACTGTGTAAACTATTGTTGGCTAATGCTGGATTTCTCACAATTAAGTCATTAATTCTCTTGCTCTCCAATATTTTTCACTGATGGATGGGGCACTAGAAGTGACCGGACATATTTGAAGGTGGTCTCGGCCCATTTCCTCTTGCAGACCACATAGAGGACAGAGTGGTAAAGAATATATCCCAATTATGTTTAAATGTTTTGCCAGACAATCATGTCCCGTAATCAAGGTGAAGGTTGCAACTGCCGTTTTTCGAGGATACTCAGGAATTACTGTTTGAATGTTCGGCAGTTTCCATCTTTTATTTTTTGATTTTTCATAATAATATTTTGCAATAATTTTTTGAACTTAGAGATGACTAATCTTTTAGCTGCATAAAATGTTAGAGTAACTATAGATTTCTGTACACTGCTGGTACCTTTTTTTGCAAGAAAATCAGTTTTGTCATTGCCACTCAGTTCACAGTGAGCTGGTATCCATTGCAAGACTAAGTGTTATTGAAGTACTGTTAGATGGTTAAGGATTTTCCAACATTCTATAATTTTTTTGTGACAACCTGGAGGTAATTGCAATAATTGCCACCCTGGAATCTGAGAGAATAGCTGCTTGATGAAAATCTGAAATTCTATAAAATAATTTTGTAGGGCCATTCGAATTGCTTCAATTTTTCCATCAGAGTTTGTAGTTCCATAACTTAAAGGTTAGCAATAGGAAGGGAGGTGGCACGTGACTCCAGCCCCTGATCCATCCCGATTTGATATCAATGATCCATCAGTATAAATATGGAGCCATTCATGTTCCAGAAATCTAGTATGGATTGTCTCTAATGCCAATAATTTTAGAACACTAGTTAGACTATCACCTTTCTTAACTTATTCTGTCACGTAGAAATAATATGTGATGTCTAATGTTTGTGTCGGATTGACTTTGAATTAGGAAGGTATTCCTCTTGATGTCTTGAAGTTTGGAAAGAAAGCTCTCCTGAGTCTTTAGTGTATATGTAAAATTTCTCAGGTTCCATATATTGAATGGGAGTCTGATCAAATTTTCTTGTTGAATAAGAGCTGCTTTTTACTTTCTCTACTGGTAAGTAGGGGAAGTGTTGTATTCCACCCAAAACTTCGATGTCGAGATTTCACCGGAAATATATGTTTTGAGGCCCCCTGATTGTTGATCATTTGTTAGATTTGCTTCTTGTATGAAAAATATATCTGTTATAGTCAAATACAATTTTATTGACTTCTATTCTTCTTGTTTGGGTGAGACCAGCCGCGTTCCATTGTAGAATTCTAATGTTAGACTTCTATTAATATGTTTTTGTTCTCGAGAAGTAGTCCCTGCTCGAATGTGGGACTATTTTACTTCAGAACATTTTACCCCTCGAGTCATATTTCATAAATATTGAAGAGACTTAGCAGTAATAGAAACCGCTTTTTAGAGAGCACCATACTTTTATGTTTTGGCGGTTAAATCGCTCTCTCACAACCTCCAGAATACCTGGACGACCACACCTGTCGTTGGTTTACGGGTCTCACCGACCTGACCGGGAGAATTGTCAAAATAAATTCACCGACCATATCCTTTGATTATTTACCAATCAGAGGACGTATTACATGCCATGATAGGTCAGCACGTTAGGGGTTAATATTTTATAGAGGAATTAGAGAAATATTAGATTTTACGAATCTAACCTGTGCTGGTATCTCTATTTATAGATTTATAGGGATATTAGCACAGGTTATACAGTGATTTTGATATCTCCAAAAGTATAGTAGTAAGGCATGTTTACTGAGTGCAAAGAAGCAGTTCAGGTTTTCAAATACTAGCTTTGAGATATCTGTTTCCTTTTCTTACCTGAATCTCGGGACAATTTTATTCACACATAACGAGCTGCCTGTGGATTATTCGGTGTAGCCAGATTACACGCCTCTTCTTACAATATATAACAGTTTTAAGTAATAAAATATGTCTTCATTGTAGGACCTAATAGGAATAGGATGTACCAGAGGGGATTCCACACGATGATTTTGAAGATGTTTTCTACGTAGCCTCTTACGGGGCACCGCCGAGCGGAAGGATGAGACGACAAGAGACAGAGGGCGGCCGGCTCAAGGAGTAGAGGTCAGGGCCCCTAATATTTACAGACTGAAACACCCCTTCTACAAGCGGTGACCCACCCACCCACCCGCGGTCTTATAAGGAGGGTTTGGAGACCGGAGACCACCTCGCCGAAAGACGGTTTACTGAGAGTATATTCCCCGCCATGCAATTCGGAGACATCCGCCGGCACAGATGAAGGGTGAATTCGGAGTAAATTGAAAAGGAGGAACATTAAATTCAGGAGACGTAAGAATCTACACAGCTCGATCGGGACCCATGGGTCAGATAGGCTTCTGAGATCGAACCTGCGGCCTCCTGAATGCGGGCCACAGACAGGACGGCCTGAGCCATTCCGCTGTACTCTAAATTTTTTTAAATATTTTTCTGGAATGGTTTATAAATAAAGTTAAGACAATTTTGTAAAAAGGACTAAAGTCTAACACTTTACATTAGGCTCACTATTTCAATTACAATTCTACCTTGCACAGAGCATGTGAAATTCCTGCTTTAGGGTACCCAAACTTCTACTACTTTATTGCAACTAAAATTTGCATTCTTTACAGCCAATTTCTCATTGCTATCTACAATGTTGGTCAGTAAAACCACATCTATCAAGTACTTCCTTGTTCCTGTATCTACAGAGGAGCTTAACGATATGGCGTATAAGCCTTGCCTGCCAGGCAACTTCTTTCTCATCTGCGTAAGGCGGGACAGTATTACCGTTATGTATCAGGCGCTCCATATCATCTTTCCGCTCCAGGCTGCCACTTCTAAAGGCGTGTAATGTGGATCATCTTCGCTGTAAAAGTAAAAGCTTCATGCCCTATACATAAAGTCCTGCATTGACGTTATATTTGCCACTCTGCAATGCATTTAAATGATTTGGTTACTCTCTGACCTTAGATCTTCTACCGACCTTACGATTAGCCCCTGGTCATCTGCATGCATAACTGTAGTCAGAATGATATTCTTGGTTAACTAGTAACAAAGAATTCTAGCCACTTATTGCTATATGGCCCGGTAGCATAAAGTTAACCTGAGTTCAAATATACGAAAATAAACTTCACTCAAACTGAGCTTGGAAGTTTGGTTGTATAAACCTTTATTGCATCTTGATCTAAGATCAAATTCAGACTGGTGAGTTTTCTCCGGTTAACGTTCATCGAACATTGATGAGCAGAACTTCAGAAAGGAATAAAATAAAATAGCACAGGTTTAAATAAAATAAACTGATAATGCATTTTTGTAGTTATTTGAACAAAAGGAGCATTGCTTGAAATTGTATTATATCCCAAAATGTACCGTAGAAGCAAAAACTTATTACTCCTAACCCATAAAAGTTTTCACAAAAGGTATTATCTTGGAAGCTTACATTTATAAACATGAAAATATGAAATGTGTTTGCAATTATGTTCTTCAGATTTAGGAAAACTTTGAGTTAAATCTGCTTTGATCCATTAATTCGTAAAATATAGAAATAGAAAACGATTAATAAGTTAAATACATAATTATCCTCGAATTAAATTCCCCAACGATTTCTTTCCATATATTTTTTTATATTCTAGCGTATATTTATAGCGTGACTCCGTCCACGGCACACAATAAACAGGATTGGGGCTGCGCATATCAAAGTCGCTCAAGGTCTGGTTGCCTTAGGCGAGCAAACATGTGACAATCAAAGGTATAGAACCAAAAAGGGTTTTCTAGATCATTCGAGAAGCGTTCGGCGGCCGGCATATTTGTATAAATACGAGAAAGGCCCATGTTATGTCATCCTCGCTATATAAGGAGGCGAGGAGACGGGAGAAATTAGTAGTTACAAACAGGAGTCAGTTTAGTTTTTAGCTTAAGTATATGTGGGTGTGTGTCAGCTCCGTGAGAGAACCGGTGTGTCGTGGAGGAAGATAGCGAATTGTACCGTCAAAGTCATGTTTGAGAGACAGAGAAAGTGAAGAAGGATAGAAAGGAGTAAGTTAGGGATACGAGAAGAAAACAGTTGTGAGTTGTAATATTACGAATGACCTAAACCTGTGTTAACGCCAGAAAACGAGGACTGTGTATCTGTGCAAATGTTTTGGAGGAGAAAGTGAGAAAAAAGTAACTGGGCTGGATTTTTGTTGTTTTTGTCATAATATTTTCACTCATAATAACAACCAGTGCTTTTTCCTTTCTCACCTGTGAAATGTGACTAGCTCTCTTGTTTCTACACCTTGCCCAATGCGTTCGTCGCTTTAGAACAAGTGATTCCTGCTGCCCGGAAGCAGTTATTTTCAGCTTTTTTTACGACTCTGCTAAACATTATATTACCAACTAAGATCAAAGTTGAATTGAGGCTCGATGATCTTACGTTAGTCTTATACAGTTCAAACCTACTCTGATCTCAGTTCATGTTCTGACCTTACATTAAGTCTGATTTTTGCACTGTTCTGCCATATATATGTCAATATGGTCAAGGTGCCTACCCTTCCATTACGTCAAGACGTACGTCACGCTATTGTGACGTCAGGGGACATGTGACTATGCTTCCCGGAGAGGCAAGACAGATGGAGCGACCAGAGACAAGTCAACCTGGAGCGACGAGCGAGCATGTTCTTTTCTGGGAAGGCGAGCAACATGTGGTGAGGTATCTCCTGGTCAAATGCAGCTGGCATTATGTCCAGATAGTTGATGTTGTTTTCGTAAGCCTTTTTCCTATTTTCGGTATTGTTGGGGAGTAAAAACATTTTAAATGGTTAATTTTTAACAAAATCCTTTAGCATTATCTCAGGTTGAATTAAGTAAAAATGTAACAACTTGCTATAACCTAGGTACGTTGCCACTCAGGGATGAAAAATTGCCTTATTGGGAACCAATGGAAGCAAATTCTTCCCTTTTCACACGTTAAACATTTGTATCATATGAAGAATAGTTGTGGGATATACATTTGTAAACCAAGAAACACACAAAGAAATAGTGAAGTTCTGTAATAACCGTAGTGTACTAAATTTAAACTAAATTAGCATAAATAGTTTCCTCCTCCTTGCTACACCCAGTAACGCTAAGCGATAGTGAACTTGAGGCCCAAGAAAATTAGTTTCGATTCATTCTTACCTTCCCTACCTATATCTACAGTAAGTACCTACTTCTGTCTTTCGCACAGCTTCCAAACTTGTTTAGGGAAAGGGAAATAAACGGCACATTTCCACTCAAAGATATTTGTGCAACCCGGCCTATGAGTACTTGTAAGACCCTCAACAAATCAGCACATCAATAGCATCTGCCAGTTCTGAAGTATTCCAGACAGTGTCATTTCAACCGGTATACATGAAAACGTCATCTTTTACGGCTTGTTAGCTTTGATAATTGTGTTTCACCACCGAAACATTGAGAGCTTCATGCACGCTGCGAAATGACACTAATCCATACGTCGCATGCATACTTTAGGCATATCCACAGTTGCGCCGCACGTATGGTCATGAATATTCACAGTTCATCATGAGTTTCATGAGAATTGTAGCTGCATAACAGGTGGTAACATTAAGCATAGCCTGGGATAGCATGATAAGGCCGGCTTAAACGTTATTGATTGCTATAAGTTCATGGCGGTAAATTAAAATCAATAAAACAATAACCACAATCATTCAATGCGAGAAAATGCTGTTTTGCATTCACATACTTCCTTAGTTTACCACGTTTAGTAAAGTATAGAAAGTATTGTATTCCACCCAAAAATTCAATGTCGACATTTCACCGGAAATATGTTTCGAGGTCTCCTGAATACAAGAAAAGCTTTTCTAGAAAAAGGTCTGTGTATGTGAGTGTGAGTGTGTGTGTGTGTGTGTGTGTGTGTGTGTGTGTGTGTGTGTGTATGTGTGTGTGTGTGTGTGTGGGTGTGTCTGTGTCTGTGGACAGCACAACCCACAAACGAAAAGTCTGCTAAAAACAAGGTTGGTATTTTAGTCTAATATCTTTCAAGAATGCCACACGAAAATTTCGAAGAAAATTACTCTACCCCTCATGAAAATGGCTCTAAAATTTTTGATTAAAATGCCATATGTTTAAGATATTTGTATGGCATTTGAAATTTATATTTTGAATTTTCTGGCTATAGCCCATGTAGTCCTATTTACTCTGGATATCTTTTGCATAACTGGTAAACCGAAAGAGATAGACTAAATCTTATTCTACAGAAAATTTGGATCTTGCTAAAACACACATTTATGTCCAAATAACTTTTTTGTAGAGTGAACCATTTCGAAGATATTCCTCACTATTTATATAAGTTTTGGAGAACTTATACTTCTGTAAAATGGAGCATCGCTATTCATTTTCTATATGTTAGCCGTGCAAAGAGAACGGAATTTGAAAGTTTTAAAAGATTTGACTATCACTCAAAGCCTACTGTATTCCCATATTCCCGTTACACCTACACTGAAATGAACAACATGGTAAGTTTTGCAAATGTTTCTCTCATCTGACACAAAGAAGATAGAGAAATTAGGGTTTGTAAGAATGGTTAGTACTAGAGTAGAGAAAGTCATGTGAGTGTAACACATCAGAGGTTTTCTATTTATTCCGCAAACCATTCTTACAAAATAGTATTCTTCGATCTACTTAAAGTTACTAGAGATAAATTTCATTAGATATTTACACATTTTGTAAAAGCAGGGTACATCATGTAAACCGACAGCCTGGTTTTTGAAAAGTGCATGGTTATAAAATTCCGCTCTCTTTGTTGGACCTCACGGAAAAAAAGAATTCAGCAATTGTCCACTTCAGAAAAGTATAACTATTCGAAAACTTAAACCAATAACAAGAAATATTTCGGAAGTGGTACTCCATAGAAAGTATCAATACCACAAGAGTTTTATTTTATGTAAGTTGCATATATATCTGTTTATGTAGTGCTGAATAGTTCACAGTAATACTTGAGAAAATTTGGGTTCCTGTCTGTGAGGTTGGTATATCCTGATGGAATTATTAATTTGAATAGGAAAATCGTCCTGTCCACACACCTGAAAAGGTTTCAAATTGGCTCTCAGAGAGGCAGGATATCAGAGCAGTAGGCTGGCCTCCCTGTTCACCGGATTTTAACCCTATTGAGTATGTGTGAGCTAAGGTGATGGGTGTACATTTGGTGAAAAAAGTGACAAATATAGAAATGGAAACCTTAATACTGAAATGCATAGAATTATCTACTTTGCACGCCACTTGATTGGTAACTTGATTAAGTAGTCCCAAAAGATGGGTAGAGGCTTACGCTGTGAATATGTTGTCTAAGTCCTTGGTAGTTGAGCGTCTTTAAAGGCACTTGATAATAAAATTGCAATTTCCAAAGATATCAGTAGTTTTTGTTGAACTCTTACTTTACCTAAATTAGAAGTATTAAGTTCCAGCCAAAATTTCACAGATTTTAGCGGCAATACATGTTTTGCGAGTCTTTAAATTAAAAGAAAAGGCATTTTTAGAAAGAATTCCGCGTGGTCTGTATCTGTGAAGAGCGTACCTCAAAGCAGAAAGTCGGTATTTAACTTTGTATGTAAGTTTTTAATGCGACACAAACATGCCCCAGAAAATTCCTCCAACCCATGCTAGCCTTTAGTGTTTTGAAAATTTTAATTTTATCAACAATTTATATTACAACACCCTATATCTTGAATTTTCTTGGAATAGGCTCGGTATTGATTCCGGGGAGTTTATGTTAACTGGTAAACAGATAGAAAAAGCTTGCTGCATACAAATTTTACCTAATCTCGTTAAAGTTCAGAATTTATGAAAAATGGTTTTCTCTTCTTAATCATTTTCGAGATATTTCTTGATATTGGTTTGACTTTTCAAGTACGCTTTTCTGAAATAGGAAGTAATTCGCTTTTTTCTCCCTTGGCCATATAAATATAACAATTTTAAAGCCATCACATAGCATCAGCTTTTAAATGATTTGACTGTTACTTAAGTTTTTCCTTATTTCTTTTCTGAGTACCTAGAAGGAAATATGCAATAAGAAAACTTCTGCAAATGTTTATCGCAATTAACATGAAGCAGACAGAACGTTGCATGAAGAGTTCCTACGACAGTAGAGAAACTTATCTGATACAATAAATCAAATATTTTATCTTACATTTTCCCAATATAATTGCAATAGATTGATTTTCATCGTCATATGTACCTAGCTTTCCGGGAAATAAAATAGCACTACATCCTGATTTTAGGATTAGGATTTTTTCTATGATGGTTTAAAAAATACATGGTTTACAAATTCTGTTTAAAATTCAATATCGAATACTGCTAAGTTATCTAAACATAATCATCATAATATTAATGAATATGATGATAATTCTCCACTTCCAACGTTGCTTTTGACTGCAATTTTCATACATTTTACAAACCTACAGCAAAAATGGAAATAAACGATCATTATGTTACAGATATATTAAATTATTATTATTATTATTATTATTATTATTATTATTATTATTATTATTATTATTATTATTATTATTATTATTATTATTATTATTATTATTATTACTATTATTACTATTATTACTATTATTACTATTATTACTATTATTACTATTATTACTATTATTACTATTATTATTATTATTATTATTATTATTATTATTATTATTATTATTATTATTATTATTATTACTAGATGCAATATTAACCGGGCTTGTGGGCCGTGTGCTATTGGGTTCCTTCTTCTTCCCAAACGTTTCGTCTGCGACTACGGCAGACATCTTCAGTGGCGGCGAGGTCGAAGTTTCCTAGTGGAGATCTATTATTATTATTATTATTATTATTATTATTATTATTATTATTATTATTATTATTATTATTATTATTATTATTATTATTATTATTATTATTATTATTGTTATCATTATCTCGTTATTTTGCTAACACAAAGGCTCAGAACTAAATATTGAAATTGGTGTACAAATTTAAACAATCAATAGATCAGTGGTCTGAGAATACTTGCTGCTTTACTTTCAGTGTAAAGCTAACTTCATAACGAAAGCATTTCTTTCGATTAGTTTCAGAACAAGTAAAACTCAATGCCATAAACCTTCTAATGTTTTTACATGTTGACTAACACATCGATAAAGAGTCGATTAACAGTCAGGCGCTTGCTATTGTGGAGTTAGAAACAAAATGTACCCTCGTAGACAAAAAAGGCATGTCTGGAACGCATACTTAAGCGACAGATAGTCAGTCAGGCATACCTATTATTGAAAACTGCAAGTTATGTGGTATTCGTGGATTAGCCTGGCGTTCCAGATAGGACTTTTTTTTGTCCATAGCTTATCTATGCAAAAGTTAAAGGATTTCACAACCCTCAAAATGTCGTGTATGCGATGTTCAAACTTATAACACAACAAAAACCATTACGTTATTCCCTGTGTTCTCAAAGCGGAAGGCTAGACCACATTTGCCTTCTAAGCTGATTATGCAGGAACATGTGTAATTCTTGAAGTGTATTCTTACATTCTGTAGTCCACATATGCAACTCCTTTAAGCTCACTCTGACTAAGGGTGGCTTGATATGCTCTGGTGCATTCGCCTCAAGCTCTGGGGAAAAATGTAATGTTTAAAGGCAAAAGATGTCCATATATTAATTACTATGTTTATTTATTCTAAAACAGTGGTTATAAAAGTTTTTAAAACTGATGGTTTCCGTTATAATCACTTCAATTCCAGGAGATTACCAATATTTTATCTTAATCTAGATTAATTATAAAGGTGGACATTAAAAATACTTGCAACGTTATAAACCACCCTTGTGGTAAATCTCTCAAATATTCAAGAAAGTTTACCGACACACTTGAATCAGATGGTAATTTGGTATTAAATGTTTCAACCTCTAAACCAAATCCAAAACACTCGCAAAACCGACGTGTAATGGTATAGTAAATGGTGTTTACTTAAAAATCGAAGATTTTGAAATATATTCTAGTTTTCGTGAATATGACAAACCTTTACTTTTACTCATGTTACTTCATAAAACGCTTACCATATTGTATTGCATTCCAATGTATGTACACTTTATAACAAATTCACGTAAACAAACCTCTTAAAACAGAAAAACTGCATAAGTCTCGCATTGGGTAGCTTAACTCAAAAAGGAAAACTCAAATTAACAACATACTTTGTATTTAAGCCCACCATTTCTCAATGAAGTGATACAAAAATACCACGAATTCCCATACATAAAAGTATAACTTAATAAATTATGTTGTTTAAAATCCCCTTACGATTTTCATTAAATATCCTATGTTTGAGATATTAATATTAATAAAATGTTATACATTTTGTGTATAAAGCATGTGAAGTCAACTTCATTGTAATTTTTTGGGGGGAGGGGTTTATATCACTGAGTAATCACAGTATACAGACAAACGTTTGATACATAGAAAAGTGGAGTTTATTAAAATGCTTTTAAAATGCGTGCCCACAACTCCAGTGCCTCAACAGACTGAGCGCTTGAAAATTTGCTACTCTTTGCTTCTTTCCCTAGTTAATAGGTTTTCTGAATGTACTACCCTATACTTCTGATATTAATATTTGAATACTGATCTGATTAAGAATATTGCGAGTGACTAAGCTTTATTATTTAATTTAAAATTATGAATAGTTACAAAGGTATTGCTTATAACATAACGTAGATAAACATCTTATGTTACACAAGTGCTGCATATATTATATGTGAATTTGTAATGCATAGAGTAAGCTGTGTGAATGCATAATATACGATTTTTAATTATAATAATCTGTGTGATTAGCAATAAACAGCAATCATAAGAGATGATTACCTCTTTAAAATATGACAAAAACATCACTTACGGGAATACTATATTGTCCTACTTTGGTCTCTGGACTCGTGTTGTTATAAGAATTTTGCTGGTAATGTACAGTGTGGAAATACATTTCCAGAAAGGCTACAAAGGAAGGATCAACAAAGTGAATTTACTGACAAGATACTCGCCCCGTTTAGCGATGTTAACTATCTATATATCTTACAATATTTTTATTAACACTAATTAAATATCTTTCAGCATATTGAAATATTCCATCAGTGACTACTGAACTCGTACTTGAAATCGAAAAAGATATCAGAGTAGGATGGTATGAATAGCATTTATCTATTTATTAATACTAATGCGAGAGGGATGACATTCATATCAAAGTATATATTGAAAAAAAAAACAAATTAAATATATGGTTAAGAGCTGAAACCGAAATTATGCCAATATATGTATTTTATAATAGAAAAAAACAACAGAAGATTCTAGTCAATAGTTAAGGGGAAGACGTAATAAAGCTGAATAGATTAAAGTCTCAAGAATGGAAGCCTAGGCAGATTTAAATGAGTGATAAGGTTACAATTGTTGTTTGTACGAAGCCATAGTGATTCCGCGGGCTGACTCGTATCTTACCATGACGTGCTCTAAAGTTAGCCAATGGAAATCGCTTCCTTCGTGTTGCTCACGCAAAAACAAATGCAACGCAACACACACTCGTCTTGAATCGAGCCGAGAGAACGTGCGTGCAACTTGGGAGTTGTACGTAAGCTAGCGCGTATACATAATTCGGCGGTTGCTAAAGGGTGACAAAGTTAAAGTGTTATAACGTTGTAGTAGAAGTTACAAAGTTACATTCTATTTAAATATCGTCGGCAGTTCTCTACAAATCTGGAAATTTGCCAATAAACTGATATGTTGGTTAATTCTTCGTTTGGTTTCATTCTTCGTTTGGTTCCATTCCTACCATAACTCACGCATACCTTGCAGATTAGGACCTCTTGCTAGAGCTAGTCCGGACACCAAACACGAGATCTTATAGATCTTGAAGTAGACGTCTTCGACGGAGACGAACGTTTGCGTCAGAGCCTGTACAAAACATCCCCTTTATCACAATGATGTAAGCTCCTTTAAATTTGTCATCTACTTACCCTTACTCTTGCTTGGAAACCCTCATATTTTATTAATGTTCCCTACCGTCATGTCTGCCAACATTTAAACTGCTACAGCATCTTGTGGCAATTTAAATTTATGTAATTTTCCATCCCAGACACTATCTGTCCAGGGTAGCTTCTGCGATCTACTGATTAGTTAGATTAACTACCCTCCAAATCTAGAGGTACCAGGTTCGATTTTCAGTTGGTGCATGAATTTTTCTCTAGCGAGGTTTATTCCCTATTCTTCCTAGAAAGAAAACATATGAACAGGTGTATTAGCGTGTGTATGGATGCGTGTATGTGTGTGTGTGTCTGTGTGTGTGTAGACAATAGTAAACAAACTTCACTACAGATGAGCAATTGTTACGAAAGCAGAGCTGCTGATAAAAGTTGAATGTTAAACATGGAGTCTAAAACAAGCAAAAATTATATCTCCATACTTCTACCATTAACAATTCTACTAAACAAAGAAAGTATCACCTACATGACTTCCCATTCAAAATATATCTTATTCTGCAGTATGAATAATTTATTTTAGGTTAATAGATCTAAGGTAATATTTAAAGGAAGACCAAATGATGAAACTTGCCAACATTTTTATTTCTTTTTGTGCCTTATTAACTTTAAATCCCTGCTTAATTTTTGCATATGAGTAACTTATTATTTAGGCACCATACTTATATTTTAATATAACTTTAAAGTTGAACCTCCTTTGGTCACGTTGTACTATGAATTCCGCACCCCTTTACAGAAAATGCCATAACACTTCGTATTAGAGTGATAAACTTAAGTTCATATTTTATGGAAATTTGTACTTCAAAAATTGCTACCCTTAAGTATGGTAATTTATATTTATGTTCAAGCCATATGGTTTACTTCTCTGTAAATAAATGCAATTTATTTTCTTCACCTTTGCTTTGAACGTGTTTTGTCTGTGGATTACATTTTCTTATATAAGTAAACCATTCTATCAGAAGTTTAATTTAATGTTATGGTGTTAAACATGACCTTCAGTTGTTATTAATTTACGTTGCTCATAATGACACAGTTGTATGATTGAACGGAAACGTAATACCTCATACAAATTAATAAAACAATTGTGTAATTATGATAATTCTATCTGACCTAATAAGACAATTTACTAAATAAAGGTAAACAGATAAATTTATAAAGTTTGCATTTATTTGTCGTAAAAGTTTTAATTCAATATCTTAAACACATTCTGAGATAGCGCCTTTTAATCACCACTTAATCACAGAGTCTAAAAGCAGTACACAGAATCTGGTCAAAATAGTTTTGATATCTCGCAAACACCCAGTTACATTATACCCTAAGAGACGGTCTTAATCTTGTAAATCGAGGTCCCCAGCTGCACCCGGAGCAGTTCTATGTTGCACGGTTACGGAATATGTTAGATCGATTGGAGTCCAATACAGAAGGCCTTGACAAGGTCGTTCAGTAGGCCTTGAAAGTGTTCACGTGCCAAAATTTGGGTCAATCGAGATATTTTTATGCTTATGGTGTATTGCCACGCGGTAGGTTGCGGGGCTATAAAACAACAAGATTTATTTTTACTGAAGAAACATGAGCTTAAGGTAAGTATTTTAAATATAAGCATTTGGTTACCTCGTATCAGCTATTTCTGCTTGTTTTCTAAGATCGCTTATTTATTGCAAGATGTAACTATCGAACATGTTCACTAAACCTTAATATAATATTCAAATCGAAGGTTGAAACGCTGTATAGCGTATGGAAATCAAGGAGCAAAAGAACAATATACTTATTGATTTATTGCTGTTGTATGCATAAACGACTATCTTACATTATGCAAACTCTCTAGTAAAAGACTTCTATTAACTTGATACAGGTTCAAAAAACAATATCCTATGAAAAAAGCACCCATCTATGAAAATATGCAGGAAAGATGGATTTCTTCAAAACCAATAACCAGTACTGCCTACAAAACATGCTAAATTTTTTATTCCATCGTGCATTCATGAAACGATGAACTAAAATTCAAATTTCAAGCTTTTGTCATGAACAATAAGAAAACTATGCATCTTCTTCATTTCTCCATTGACGGAGAGGAGTTGCCCAAAGCTGATTGGCGTTGACATTTGAACTCCCTCCAAAGCCCTCGCTCCGAATAAACCTGCTCGACTTCAATTTGTGTGTTACGTGCTGCATATTGTATATGCATAGGCTGTGCAGGGTAAAGGTGGCTGGCATTGGTCAGTCTAGTACGTCCGCAACCCTTTGAGTTTCACAAAACAAAAAAGTCAGGTCTGACATCAACATGTTCCGCTACAAATTCTAACCGAAATACTCCCAGCTTTCTTTCTTGCCCTCATATCTATTGTCACCAGCGAAGGTTAGCTAGGAAGGGGAAAAAGTATCCGCTCTGTTTCCCTCAATAACACCACTGACCTAAGATAGCGACGTGTGTAGAAGTATTTAAATATAGGGGAACAAAATATAGTGATTCTCCCAAGATTCTAAAGAGTATTCCTTAGATATTTTGAATATGCGTATCAAATTAAGTACAAATAATTGATAGTGCAACTCAGAGCTTCAGTATTTATCGAACCACAGTTTACCAATATACTCGATACAGTTCTAATATTGACATTTTTGGACCGCAAGGATAATGCATCGCAATAACTGAAGTACCTATTTAATCTATATTGCGTCGCCTTTCAGTATTTTACGTCTCATTGATTCTACAAAGACATTTACAGTAGAATTTTCGTTCCCTAGGAAACAACTGCGTAATGAATTGCATGTCTATTTTCACCTTCAACATTTTTAATCAAATTTGAATAAATTATTTCATGACATTAAGAAATGACTTGAAGAAATATTTGCCGATTTTTGTGCAAGAAACGACCGAGTAATAGCTTTGACACAAAATATACCATAGTATTACTTGGGTGTTTCCGGACCAAATCTTTGAAAATAAAATTGGCTATGCGATAGTTATAAGGTAGGTGCCCTAAAAACATCACAAATAACTGATGAGGATGAAAAGAGTGGTCGTCCTGCTGTCGTCCTGGGTCACGTAAATAAATTATCATTTAAAGGGGAATTAACCAATAAAGAAATTGTTATAAATGCAATAAATTATTAAAAATACTTGATAAGGGAACCAAGCAACCAGTATCATTGTAAATACTAATGTCAGAGGTTATGTTGCATAAAATTAGAGTATAAAGTTTGTCAGTACAGGAAAATTATTATTTGGTTACTATGTGGTTAGGTAATTAGCAACAAACTGGATTCCGTAGCTCAATTCGTGGAATTCCCTCAAGTGGCTAGGCGATCATGTAACGCACAGTTGTCAAATTACTTGCAGTGGTTTGTGACTTTCCTGGAATCTCAAAATGGATTTATGAGAAATGTACGGAGGAGTGGGACGGGAAGAGCAGACCATTTTGAGATTTTAGGACATATGTTGAAACATGGCATTAAATGCTAGGAATAAGAGGGTATAAATTATTTAAGAGAAAGGGAAAATTAGTAGGCTTAGCGTCGTCTAGGCTTGGATAGACCTCGCTTCTTTTGTAGTCATCAAAGCCTCTGGACGCCTTCCATCGCTGGGTGCAGAGTACCGTTGCTTCTGCCTAAATAACAGAACTGGTTTGAGTTACTTATAGAAACCAATCGTTGTGATTTATAATATTGCCTGTATTATAGCCATATAAATATCCATCACTCTTCAACTGCTCATGTGTGATTTAATAAAACATTTATGAAAATAGTATATACCCAGAATCTGTTCTTTTTGTAAAACCTATATGCTGAGAGCTTCTAGACATCGTGAAGGTGCAATTTTCACTGGCACCTAAACAATTCATCAACACCAAGAAGCGGTAAGATTACTGTTCCAAAAACCACCATCGTCATGGAACTTTTGACAACTTCAAACGGTTGCATAAATAGCTTCAAACTGGTCTATTACCACGTGGCTTTGATCAGTTGCTTCATGTTGAATTCCTCATGAAAATTGTGGCAATTGAGAGAAAGTTTTAATAAAGAAACCTCGAGATTTGATCTTGGAAAATTTAGAAATCTACAAAAGGTTTAAGCTTTATCTTAAAAGCAGATATCGGGATTTAAACTCGGAGATAGATAAAGACACGCAAGATACATATATGTACAGAGACAAAATTATTTTTTAAGAAATAAGTGTAAAACATCGTGGTTTTAAAAAATTCCTTAACGAAAACTGGATGTCAGATGAGGCCTGAGATAAATTCTACAAATGAAATTAAGGCAAAATGAAATGTACGTAAAACAAGATAACAAAAGGTTCAAATACCGAGAGAATATCCTTCATTGGACAGAGAAGTGAAGAAAACTGAAAAATAATAACAGTAAAACGGACAGCCAGAGAGAAAAAAGCAAGCATCAGTAAAATAAGATACCTATTTAAGAACCATAATATAAAAATACCAAAGTACTCTCGAAGAAAATGTTTTGGAGAACTAGACAGTCATTTGGGAAATGTCTAGGAAGAGCAAAAACTGCCAGTAGATTGAAACAGACGTACGGTAGTGAAGTTTCCCGAAGAGAAAATTACAAATGGTATTATTTTGTTGTCAATGCGAAGCAAAATACTGTCTATAACATAGATGGGGAGAAGTGACGCAGTGTGTCATTTCCCCATCTCAGCTAAATATTAGTTAACTATCAAGCCACAGACCCGCTGTTGTCTATCTACCTCAGAGAATTGGTCAATCCCTCAAATTGTGTCAGTGGTGGAATCAGGAATTATGTCGTATAACAAGGTAAAAAGGATAATTCAAAGCCGAATGGGAACATAAGCACTTTTGTGTTCTAAGAAATATAAATCTTTGTGTTTGCTATGACCAAAGAAAATGTGCGTAACGTAATCACAATCACGTAATCATAAAACAAATACATCATGCCTGTATTTAATTACGCCACTGCAAGCCTTGAAACTTAGCTTGTTTGTAAAGACGTACAAATGACAGAATCAGAAAAGATGCTGATGGAGTAAGTGGAGAGGGTAAACACTCGATTACACTCCTGCCACCCGTCTTCCCCATGCCTGGTCTAGAATCACTCCAAATCGGATTAAAAAATCTGCGAAGTCCCAGATTAACAAAGAACAAGTAGGGTTTATTAACATCGGAGTTGCGTAGAGTTTATTAATTCGCTATAATTAATGCCAAGCAAACCACTAAGTGGCACAAAACCTCGTACTTTACTTTCTTTGATTTTGAAAAGGCCTTTGACTCGGTCAAGAAAGGACTCACATGCAAGACACTTAAAAATATAGAATCCCGAGAAGGATAGTGATATCAACAGAGCCACAATGTCAAGTAATACATGGACGAAAACCCACAGGAACTTAACTCCGAATTATAACAGTTGATCACAAAGATAATGGGAGGACGGGAGAGAGGTTTCAGTGGGATAAAGGGATTAAAGTAGCGATTAAAGGATCGACTTGAAAACCTAGAATTTGCACATGATGCATGTTTAATGACATAGCATTTCGGAATATGGAGGCAAAGTTAATGGACTCGATAGAGAGGCAGAAAGAGCAGGTTTAAAAATAAACGCTGATAAAACTGACGCAATGAGAGTAAACTTTAGCGTTACAACTAAATTAAGCATAAATTGAAAGGAAGTAGAAGAGATCGAGTATTTCCGACGATGCAATAAATCGCATACAAAAGGCGAAAAATGGAAATACGAAAAAACCAAAATATGTAACCTTCAATTCCAATATAAAAGCGCTATTCCCATGTGGATGGGCAACGTGGAAAAGCACAAAACAAATCAGTAATGACTTCAGGTCTTCACTAACAAATGTCCACTTCATACCATAAACATGTGGTGGCCAGAAGCGATATGTAATGAACATCTTTGAACTGAAACAAATCAATAGTCAATTAGCCGCAGATTAAGAAGAGAAAGTGGTGCTGTAGTGGACATGCTATCAGAAAAGAAAATAAGATGGAGCGGCAGAGAAATTGGCATCGGCTTGGAATGCTCAAGCGACACAAAAGACATGACGATCCAGAAAGACTTGGAAGAGGACAATAGAAGAAGCGGCTTGGAAGGAAGTGAAAAGATTATCCAGAAACCCTACGAAGTGAAAGAGTTTCATCAAGAGCTTGTGTGGCGAAGGGAGCAAGAGGAATTTATTATTGTTGTTATTGCTGTTATTACTATTACAATTACCACCACCACCACTATTACTACTATTACTACTGTTATTGTTATTGTTGCTATTATTATTATTATTATTATTATTATTATTATTATTATTATTATTATTATTATTATTATTATTATTATTATTATTATTATTATTATTATTATTATTATTATTATTATTCAGAACTTGCATAATACGTAACGTCCCCAATTAATTAAATGATGCTGTCCGAAGATGGAGAAGAGTATCAAAACCGATATAAATGAATAAGAACAAATATATTAACATACCATTATATGCTGACGACATTGTGTTACTTGGAAATTCTGAAAACGAAGTGCAAAAATTAATCCATTTTTAAAGTTAATTGGAAAGGATTGTAATTTTAAAATAAAAGTACATTAAACTAAGATAATAGCATTCCAGCGAAATAGCTAGTGCGAAGTTAAGTTGCAATTAAATCAGATGCCAAAAGTCATCAAACTAACGAACAACTACAATATGAATATGGTGCTCTTTGCAGATGATGTGGTAATTACACAAACAAATGAAGATGATTTACAAAAGAAGTGTACTAGGAGAAACAAAGAAGTATAAACTTAGGAGTTCAATAAATAAAACAAAGATAATGTCATGCCAGCCAAAGCTGGGGCCCTTAGGAACCATTCACCTCATCCATTCTCCTGGGGGTGTCCCGTCATAGGCATAGGCACAAAAGATCGCCTTTCGGTCGAGGTTCTAAGTCACCCTCTGCAAGATGTCAGTCATGCAGTCATGTAATACGAAAATAAAATACTGTCATAATATTCCAAAACTTTGACTATACAACTTTGTAGCAAAGTGGCAACACTGTTCATTAGTGTTAACAGAGCTCTTCCTCTATGTGCACAGCGACCTCTGGAAAGTAGTGAGACCCTAATTCTACGCATTACTGAACAATAACAAATACATATAAAACTTGAAGATTTAAAGGTTGTTAAATTATAAGTACAAAATAAAGCAAATGTCTGTAATAGATTTTGGCCAATGTTCACCTATCAAGTGATTCCAATAGTGCTATATAAGGTGAAAGTATGAGAAAACCCTTCTTGTTTTGGAATGCCTGTTATGTGGTAACGAAGAGGGCGTGGGAATTCATGTGACAAGCACGTCACAAGGCTTCAGCCTGTTACACATACCACTATACTCAAATCCGTTCTGTATTTTACTGGTAACGCACATAATGAGTATGTTTCGTCAACCCAACCCACGTACTTGTAGCAGATTATACCTCGTTACCTGAGCCTAAAATCCTCTAACGTGTCAAACGGCAAATCTCCAATACCGTGGGCACTGGAGTAAATTCATCTAACCTCCTTGACATGCTTTCTGAGCGTTTGAGAGCTTTAGGGCGGAATTACTTGGGTAAGACTTCCTCTGAACGTTTTAATTAAGTATATGGACCTGCTCTTTAAAGACGCTCCAATACTCTTTTTCATTTAGGAGAAATATCTAGATAAACTTACCTAAAACACATTCAAATGTTTCCTCTATCACAAAGAGTTTTACTGCAGTTTGATCAAAGAGAGTACATACGAAGATGAAACAGAAATCCTTGTTTATAATAAATTGCATAAAATTCATCACGGCTTCATTCTTTATTTTGTTGTACACTCGCTTCAGTAAATACCGCCACGTACTTCGGGGGCATTCTACTGGCCTTCATAGGTGGTGTACGTTTACGTTCGCATTCTAGATATTCACGTATAAAGAGATTTATGCCATAATAGTCAATTTTGCTCTTTTAAGAAATGGAAGGTTTTGTGAAACGTTCAACAGAAAAATCTGAAAAACTTCAGATAATTATTTACAGGCTATTTAGTTCCACAAGAAATAGTATTAATGCTGGAGCATGATAAAGTGTAGTAATCTCAACAGCACTGTAACAAAACGGCAAAATTCGAATTTCTGTTACTTTCTATCACTTTGTCCTCTAAATTTGACCACAAATGCACAATTTCCTTCTCGTTGCTACACAACTTCTCTGCTGTTAATTCACAAATGTTGTTCTGTTAATCTTTCCCAGTCTCCCAATGATTTTCTCCACTTCCGCTGCCTCTTATGGCTTTACTATTAAGATACAATCACTCGACGACACATGCATACTCGCTGACAGGCTGGCCGACTCACTCCCGTAACTAAAACTAACTGTACATGACGACTTTAACAACTCAACTCTATCACTAACTAAAACTACTACTACTCTATCACTCACTCAACTCAAACTGCTCACTGTCTGTCCTATTGATACTGGAGCCAATGTCACGTGACCTTTTAGAACCCTCCATACACATGAGCAATGACAACTCAGCGGAATCAGCGAGAAGCTTCAAGACCTTGCTGGTGTTATCGCTGTTCGATTACATACACAGTGACTAGTTGCCGTGTAGCCTTGGACCTTTATTTTGTATTTTACCGCCGTTGTACTGCATTACACACAGTCGCTCCCTGTATCCAAGGTACACTGTCCTCCTCTCGTCCGGATATTGTTTAATTACCCAAAGTTACAATATTATCACTATTGTTTATAAATAGCATGAAGGTCACTTTGAATTAGTACAAGTTCCCTATGAATTATCTTTGTTGTTAAAAGTTTCTTTCGTAAAAGAAAAAAAAAAAAAACTGAACAGATGGGACGTATGGTAACAAGTCTAACATGTTTTGTTTTTCTTCAAATTAATGACTAGTCGTGCTTCACTGTTTATTGTTTCCTATTTTACACTACTGAGCTGGGCTAGGTGGCCCTTCTTACCTTTCTGTATCTCCAATATGAAAAATTCCATATCAACATTCAAAGCTGTCTTACACTGTATCTTCGAAGGTTCAAATCAGTACAAGACTGGTCATTTATAAGTTCTCCTTTCCTGGGAGAGAACTAAGTGGGAGTTACGGGCGGTGATACCGAACAAGGGGAAACAGAAGTTGTGTGTTGTGTTGTTGTAGTGTTTAACGCCCGCTTTTACTACTACGGCACCGCAGGCGGTGACACTGATGATACATGAAGATGGAGCACCGGTGGAATGAGATGGCGGGGGAAACCGGAGCACCCGGAGAAAACCCGCCCTGACGCCGCTTCGTCCACCACGAATACCACATGCGAGTCCTTGGGAGGAAACAGAAGTGGCACGTTAGACTTGCATAAGGGAGCTCGTAGGTTCGTTTCTGATCCATGGGTGTTTTCGGGGGCTTCCCCAGGTTGCTAGGCGAATACTGAGAAGGATAATTATATCCCAAAATTTCCCTTCCCTCCATTTTACTTTAGCTTTCATCTGCTTAGCTGTTTCAGGGTTGTGTCAGTGGGAGCCTCTGTGTAACATGGCAGGGGAAAAGGAGGACGGTCTACGACTTCCGGATACCCAGAGGAATGTGTAAGCTCCTCGGAGACTTTAAATATGTAGCTTATGGACCCTGCTCTCTGCCTTGTCGTGCCTCCTAGATCCGGCCACCCTTTTGTCTCACCTCATACCTCCCTCCCGGGGGGTACCCCATCGAGGGCACGGCCATAAAAGTCTTCTAACATGTGAAGGCGCGAAGTCCGCATTCCGCACTTGATCTTTCGTCATACGGACAGTGATGGAGACGTTTATCGGCACAGCTTGGTAAGTAATTATGTATAAATTCATATCTTAACCATTCTATGTACATCTAATACGGTAGTGGCGTTTGCAACTTCATTGTTCAGAGAAAAAATGTTACAGAATGGTTCCATCTTCTCTCTATGAGCCTCGGCAACTTAATACGCCGTACCTGCAACTCACTGCTGTTTATAACACTACACTGCACTTTGCAAAAAAAAAAAAAAAAAAAAAAATTGAATGGTGATTCCAAATATGTTAGCAGTCTGTTTGGGAACCTGCATTAATTCGAAAACATCAGGCTTCTCTTTGGTACAGAATACGAACTTGCGTATTTCATTCATTTTATTAGCTACCTACTAGAATTTATAAATCGTTATGCTTGCAGCTTCTCAGATATTTATGTGCATTTGTTGATTTAGTTTAATGGCTAATTAAACCTCTCCATTAAAGCTAGTAAAGGTACCAAAAGACACATGAAGTTATAAACACTAGTTCAACTCCGAACTTTACTAGTGTGGCTTTTATTATTATTTTTGTAGCGTCTGTTCCCATTAGCACCCAAAATCACCGTCTATGGCCCCCTACGCGCAGGTGAGTAGCGAAGCAGAGAAGTTTGCAAATGTATAATGCTGCAGCTGCTTCCCAAAGAGCTGCACAGAGAGTATGTAATAAAACTACCCTTGGAGCTTCAAGGGGGTTACTCGAATAACAAACGAAAAGCGCGAGGCGCTCCCTCTCGCTTTAGTTTGTTAAACCAACTCAATTTTAGCTCGGAATTTCATGGCTTCCAAATGCCAATGCCCACGTGAAATGGACCTTGCCTTCAAATTAACTGTAAAAAAGCCGTATAAAAACTCCAAACTAACTCTGGTATTTCAAATGACTTTTTGGAGAAGAAAAAACAACAGTTTCCAGAGCCTGCAAATAGTGGGGCGGGTTCTCAACCACAGTTTATTACTGCAAACTCGCTAAAATTAAGTATCTACTAAGGTATAACCCAATGAATTGTTACAAATCTAACACATTTCTACGAAGCTCGAGAAAAAAATAGGAAATGCAAGCTGTTTTCTTTGAACGTTCCTTCTCATCCACCGCAATTTTTTATCCTTCGGAGCATTCAAAGAGGACGTTCACAAAACAAATCCTCACATTTTGAGAACTTAAAAATAACATTCTTTGAGAAAGTGTTGTCATTTCTCATAGGAAATTGCAAAGTGCAATGGGAAATTTCCTAACTAGGTGCAAAAAATCTTAAACAGCGAAGGGACGCAGTGTGTTAGAAATAACATCATACTTCCTGCATATGACCCTTAGAGCCTCCTTACTGTAGCGAATCATAGGCCTGGAGCGTTGCCCAATCAGAGCTCCCTCCGTCTCACTTACTAATTCCTAGGCCCCGGAAGTTCATACATGCACTAATTACAAATTGTGCTAAGTTATGTGCACAAATCATCAGTTTACAAGCTTATTAAACCCTATTGTTGTTGCATATAAATACATATTTTGGCTTTTCTGATAGGAGCATCATATTTTTATCATTTTAGTGTTTTTGAGGCATAAAACCGCCTGTTTTTCCATTCAAGATTAGAAACGTTGCAACTCTGAACTGAGCCGCTGGTAAGTCCCGAGTTGTTGTCTTCACAATTAGCTTAGCATCATTTGTTCCGTGTGCGCCATAGTATTGGAATCATCTGTGTATTACTTTCATTAGTTTAGAAAAAAAAAAGCGTTTGTCAGTGGATATATTAGTCCTGTGCCGAAAGTAAAAATTCGTGAGTCATCTAGACTTAATAATCCTCAAAGTGAATCTGATTTGTTTTGTAGAGCATGTGAAATAAACATGGGAAGTGGAAAACGCTCTCAAATTACCCAACACGTGAACTCAGGAAAACATAAGCATTATGGGCAAAGAAAAAGAAAGTGAGGAAAATGGGCTAAGCAAAAGCAGTTAAGGGAATTTTAGGGAACAAAGTAGATCAATTTTCTTCCCATTTATGTGAAGCATCTTTTAGCATCTGATATTCTCCACTTTGGAAGCTTACTAATCCTAATTTGATAAACTTTCTTCATAAATATGCCACACATAATGTAGGTACCTAATGAAAGCACATTATGAAAAGCCTAGGCCAGCCGTTTGTGAGACAATGTTGTATTAAGAATGTGAGATAAACTTGTAAATGAGTTTATTTGGGTATCCGTAGATCAAACAACAGATTCTGAAAGAAGATGCATTGGAAATGTCGGTGCTGATGCCCTTAACAAGCAGGAACCAGCGGTGTCATATCTTCTTAATGTGATTAATTTGAAGTCAGAAACAATGTAGCAATAACTCAATCTATAACTGATTCTTCAAAATTACTATGGTCAATAAATTTAAGTTCAATTTTATCTCTCTTTGTTTACAGTGAAGAAAATTACGCGCATAAAGTACATTTTAAGTGCATGTTTATTGGCATATTTTCAAGTTTATAAGGGCATAATTGCACGCATATTTCATAGCTTTTTAGGGCATGTACTTCTGGGCCCTAGTAATTACTAGATTAACGCTTATATATAGTTTATTACAAACTTATACCTTATGTCAGATATAAACAGAATGATCGTCCAAGCATGTATGGAAAAAGTACATCATCCTTTCGGTATTTATAACGATTATACTGTGCGTAAATTGTATGCGTATGAGCTCGAAGGGGGTAGTCAAATACGATTATTTCTCTACCATTCCTAGTAGAATCCAACTTGTGTACCCTCAATTAAACCATCAATTCGCTGTCCTCAGAAACAATACACTAAAATTATGTAGCTTTAAATATTTCTCAACGAAGAACTTGATACGGTAAAGAGAAAAATCGGATGTGTTGCACTCATATGACTTTCTCTACTCTTGTACTAACTGCTCTTACAAACACTTAGTACTCATCTTTTTCATGTCAATCAAGATAAACGTTTGCAGAAATTATCTTATTATCGTCTTGTAGGTAGAATGAGAACATGGGAATATGTTAGGCTTTGAGCGATTGTAAAATCTTTTAAAACTTTTAAATTCCGTTCTCTTTGCATGGTTAGCATACAAGAAACAAAACAAAACTAATAACGATGTTCCATTTCTCAAAACTATACGTTCTCTAAAAATTACACAAATAGCAAGGAATATCTCCGAAATGGTTCATTCTACAAAAAGAATTATTCAGATATAAATTGTGTGTTTTAGTAAGTCTACATTTTTGTGTAGTAAGATTTGGTCTATCTCTTACGGTTTACCAGTTATGCCAAAGTATCCAGAGTAAACAGGACTTCATGGGCTATAAGCAGAAAATTCAAGACATACATTTCATTTATCATAAAACTATCTCAAACATATGGCATTTTGATCAAAATCGTTAAAGCCATTTTTCAACAAAATCAAAATTTTCGATAACTTTTCCATGTAAAGGGTAGTTTAAGGTGGTGCTGTTTTCTTCAAAATTTTCGTGTCGCATCCTTGAAAGACATTGACTTAAATACCAACTTTGGTGTTAATCGAGTTGAGTTATGCTGTCCACAGACTGACACACAGACAGACGCGCGCGCGCGCGTGCAGACACACACACACACACATACACACAGGCCTTGCTCTAAAACTGCCCCTTTTTTGGATTCAAGGGGCCTCAAAACATATATTTCCGGTGAAATGACATCGAATTTTTGGGTGGAATACAATACTTCCTCTACTTAACTATACATAGTAGAAAAAGTAAAAATGGACCACCTGTGTTAAACATAAAGAACTGCAGAAAACAGATCTTATTAAAGAAATAACTACAGAAGAAATCTGAAGTCTAATTGTGATAAATTTAAAAGAACAGTGATACAGAGGACGAAATCAGTAGAAGTGAATGTGATAATGATAGTATGAGAACGTTTGTTGGAGTGACGATGGGCCCCTAGCCATCTGTTTATGATAATCATGTATGTAAATTTCTGTTGCCATTTACTTAGTTTAGCTGAATAGCCAAAGACAGTCCCACTCTTGGTAAACTGCACAGCGAAATGGTATTCTTTCGCTGCACTGCATGCTATCTCCATCTTTCTCACGCACAAGGACAGATATGGCTACGTTGCAGCACGCTCCTATTGGTTAATGCCATATGCAAGAGATTTTACGCGAATGACAGCCTTTCAGATAGATGGCACGCTGCAAAACCGGTCCCGACCAGGATTGTTCACCCCGTATAACACCAGTGTTGGAATGCAAGTACAAGGACTTTAAATATTCTTTTTAGTCTTATATTAATTTATGAAATTAAATTAGCTGGTGTTTTCTAAGTCCATATATGTACCGTACTAAGACATGGGCTTTTCTAATGGTGAAATATTTATCAAACACAAACAAATAACATACATTTTATCTTTATCGTATTAAGGATGGATCCTACTGAGTTTTGGAATCTTAATTATTTGTTATCCATTTTGCACCATATCTTCAGAGTTTATTAGAGTGGTGAAAATTAATATGTGTATCAATTTTGAAGTCACTGTGTTATAGTTTGTGCTTCAATAATTCATTAACAAATTCAGTTACATTTAAACTGCCCTTCGCATCAAAATATTTGTTTAGACTTTGAGGCACATTCTTGTGTTTAAGTAATCCACAGGTTTTTATGTGCCCATAGCAACTTTTATGTACAATATAGATATTAACATATATAGAAAGTTTCAAGGAGATCTGAATTAAAGTGCGACGCAAGGAGTATTTTGAATAAACACTATATACACTAAGATTTACAAGGTTCTACCTGGTATGCAGCATGCATACGGAAGGTGGTAGCAGTTATTAGTTGTCTTTTCCTTCACTGACTAAGTTAGGAGTGATATTCAAATGTAGAAATTCAAAAAATTACGCGTATTGGTTGTTAAGCTTCAGTAGATGTAACCTATTGTAATGCAGGGCCTAATAGAACCTTTAAAAATGACCGAGCATGTGAGGGGGAAGTATTGGTACATGATCTTACGAAAAAATTAAATTTCGAATTTTTTTGCTATTTTTGGTTAAAAACCCATTAGGATTCCCTTTTAATATAATTGGATTATTGAAACTTGAACTTCATTGCCTTTGGCTGCGCGCTGACAGCTATGTGGTAGGGAGACACAAAATGCTCGTGTAATTAGTGATACGCCTGCTGAAGGCGGAACCGACATATTACTTGGCCATTGTGTTTGCCCATTGTCTATGTCCACATATCAAGTAAGCAGCTTTGCCAGGTCCTATCTCTAGGAAAACGCATCGATCGTGCCTCTCTGTCCCTCTCCTACACGCACTTCTCTTTCACGAATACCTATAACCACACTAAGGGAAATAAACTTATAGGTGATCAATGTAGAAAAGAATATTGTTTTGTACATGCGTGCCAGAAGTAGGGAGAAAGTTTGCCCCACCATGCAACTTCTTTCTCCAGGAAGCACGGTTAAACAATGAGAACTTTCCGTTCCCCCTTAACTCCAAGTTAAATTTTGGTTGCAATTTGAAAAAAAAAAATTAGATTTGAGTAGGTGTAACGGTTGTCTAATAGTATATGTTCAATTACAAGCATGCACAAATAGCAGAGGATAATATAGGAGAAAAGAAAATCCAAACGCTGCCGAGAGATGGAGTTGTAATCAAACATAAACACCATATAAGTAGTATTCAATCTTAAAAGATAATCAACATTTCTCATGTCTCAGCAGTGTCAGCTATGTTGTTATATGGAAAGTACAGCAAAATGTCATTTCATCCATTTATTTGTGACAAATGACAAGTTCCGTTACTTGTCACGCTTCATCTGTCTTCTAAAATTTTAGTTCTGTTTTATCGTTGTTAATACAATCTACAATTTGTCGTGAACGTACACTAGGATGGATATTGCAACCTCATCCCCATCCCAAAGTCGATAGCAAAAGTAGATGCCAAACATCACCATTAGCAGACATTGACATAAAAGCTTGTGAAAAGACTAACCAAATTCGTTTACAATGAGCTCTACAAATATGAAACTTGATATTTAAAGCTGCAAAGATTCTCAATAATAATTTCCCATACCTAACCACCTCTCAAATGTAGTTTTACGTTATTCATTCTCCATACATATATATGCTTGCAAACACACAAAGCCTGTTTAAGGATTACTATCACAAGGGTATTGTAGTAATTGTAAGCGTATAGTTTAATGGAGTGTTGTCTAATTGAGCGCAAAGAGTGAGGCACGTTAAACTGCTCCTATTAAACAATGAGATTTAGTTCTGGCATTTGCACATGACTGTGTCCAAACAAGTGTGCAGCAGGGCTTTGTTCTATGCGCGCTTACTAGGAGTTGGTTGAAACTAAGCAGTACGATGCTGTAGCTTTCGACAAGGTGTGGCATCAAGCTTTCTCCCAAACATATGCACAATGGTCTGACCAATTATCCATTACTATTTTTGAATGGTTTTGTTTTGAAATATATATTTAAATATATATTCGCAACATTCACATAAGTTTCTCTACCCAATCTTCAACAGGTTATTCTTAAAATGCTTCCATCTACTTCACTTAATGAGCTACTCATTTGCAAGTATGGTGTTCTTACATATTTATTTGTTGGTATGCTAGAAATAGAGGAATACAGTAAGCGTAAGTGATAGTCAGACCCTTAAGAGCTAGTAGGTATGTGATAGCTTTGAAATTCTGCAGCATGACTAGTAGAAAAAAGTGACTGACTGCGCGCTTGAGTAGTGCTAGTAGAAGCGTGCTGGACCCATAACCCAGAGGTCCGTGGATCGAAACCACGCTCTGCTACCACTTTTGTGCTACCACCCCCTTCCCATTTCGTTACTTCATACCAGAAGGCAAATACTTGAACCCTTTATCGTCATCAATAACACAAAGGGGCCTTATTTAATTTAGTTCCAACAAGCTACTATGTAGCCCGTTTAGTTCTTTAGCTTTCCCACTACCTACACGGATGAGCAAGTAAGCAGTTTTACCATTATGGAAACGTGATGGCCTGAAATACAGGACAGGACTGTTGGGGAATGAACTTGCAATTACGTATATACAGAATGCTTTCCTTGAATATATTGAAAAATGAAATAAAAGAATACACATGTAAAACTAAAACAAAATTCGTAAAATGGATAAATACCTAAAGCCTTAGACGAACATAATTTACAAGAAAATATAATAAATGAGAGCATCATTTAACTTTCTTGGCACGCAACATTTAACTGTTCTACCTACAGAATCAGCACATCAACACGTGGCACTAACACTAAACCAATTATACCTCGTGCATGCCAATGTACTGAATCCTGCCATGAAGCAGTGCAATTTAGTAATGACTCAGGTAAATCATTCAATGTATGCAAAACTTACACGCAAATTTAATACTTGTATTCAACAAAAAGATTCTCTTTGAATAGAATTAGAATTAGAACGCTCTCCCCCTAATATGTACTAAGTCGTGTTGGAGTCGCCTTCCTCTAAAAATGTGCCTGGATTTTTCCTCGTAAATGTTCATTCATGGAAGCATTTAGTCTACAGGATCCAGATTTGTTCACCATGGACGAAGAGCATCTTGAAGCCAGGAAAGCTTCAACGATGGTTTCCAGCTCGTTTACATACTGTGAGCTTGACGGCCCTCGAGCCACTGACTGGGGCGGATTCCCGCTGGAGACAGGCTAGAGTGGCTTCCCACTCTGGACTGAGGTGCATTCTGTTGTTTACAGCTGTCCACTAAGTGGGCCTTCCAACTTACGACTCAAGGTAACTGCTTACGACTGAGGTGTTTGGATTCCCACTGGCGACTGACTAGAGTGGACCTCTCCTAGGTTGGAATGGTGAGTGCCCGGCTGGCCGGTTGAGTGGCAACTTCAGCATGCCAAATTGCCTTACTACGAGGGTATCGATATCTCTTTCGTTGGACGTAACGATACTATCGTTACAGTAAGTATTGCAAAATTCAAACCAATAACAAGAAATGTCTCAGAAATGGGCCCCTCTATAAAACACAAAAGCTGTGTGCTTTAACGATATCTGCATGTTTTGTGTAGTAAGATTGTCTGTGCATTAGGTGTACAAGAGGACTTCAGAAGTTACTTCCAGAATGTTCGAGATATACATTTAACATGTCTTGAAAACATCTTAAACATTTGGTAATTAGTAGGGAACGAACCTTTATACAGAGAACGAAAAGTGCGTACTTTGGACTATAGCAAATGAGAGGGGGTCAGTCTGTCACATGATCACAACACAGAAGAGGCGAGGTACAGTCGACGCACAAACGTAATAGATAACGTTGTTGCATAATTTACATTCAATGCTGTCACGGTTTACAGTAAAATACTCACCCCGAATTGTACAAATTCAGTAATACGTGCATATGTCGCGTTTCGCACTGCAGGCATTTTACTGTGTGGAACAAGTGAACATATTCGAAAGACACTATGCACGGTAGGCAGTGTCCTTTGTGCTGTCACTGTACTGGGAAATGACGTCACGCTCTATCCATTTGGCAGGTAACATACAACCGCCACATTTCGCGATAGCTGTGTGAAGTTGGAACCTAATATTTAGATAAAATTTCTTAGAGCCGTTTTGGGGAAAATGAATGTTTTCCAAACATTTTCCATGTAAAGGATAGTTTGGGATGGAGAAATTGTTTTTAAAAATGTGAATGTTGCCTTCTTAGCATTAAGTTTGGTATAAAACTGACTTTTTTCTTTTTATGCTGTGCTTTTCAAAGTCAGAACAGAGCTTTCTCTAAAATTCTTTACTTTCTTTCCTTCATTTGTTTTTTTCTTTTTTGCTTCAGGGAGTCTCAAAACCTGTTCGGTGTAATTTCGGTATAGAGTTGTTGTGTAGAATACTCTTAGTTTTTTAAACTTTTGTTCTTTTAAGCATTTGTGCAACATTCTGTAACTAATGTCAGACACAAAACCAAATAAATGCAGAAGTTTAGCTATAGAAAATGTCATAAGAAGTAATATTTTCATGAAAGACAAATATACAGGTTCAAAGATGCATACGAATAGATAGGAGTAGATGTATATTAAAGAAAAGAAGCTCTCAGAGTGACAATGGTTCCAATAAAGAAAGGAAAAATAATTTCATTAACTAAAACAATGAACTAAAAGTGACCCTAAATATTTTCACAAAAGAACAAAAATTAAAGAGCTGCGAAGAGAAAGTGATGTCACAAACGGAAAAAGACAGCGTTTACTTATAGGGTTGCCTATAGCGGATGGAGCTACCAATCACAAAAGCTTTGACGTAATTCACTGGGAAGAGCCTTTACACGAAAAGTGATCACATGAAAAAAGGAGACAATAAAGAAAGAAGGTCTTTAGAAAATGCGGAATAAAAGGGACGTTTTCAGTGTTCTGATAACGTCCTTCCTTTTACGTTTAACTTTATACCAAAATATAGTGTAGACCATAGTTCATGGAAAATTATCAGAGCTAAGAATCCATACTTTTGCAAGATTTAACTGTTTTTTCAACATTTATTTCATAAACCACACTTTATATAATTATAGTTAAAGGTATAGAATACTAGTTTCCAAACTTCCATGATAATGTAACTGCAACATCTTTGAATTCCTCCACAGCACTCGTGGAGTGCCTCAAAGCTTTAATTTGTTTCTGAATTGCTTCTCTATAAACTTGCAATGTGTCTCTAATAATATAAGCGAAAAATATGTGATATATGTCGCGCTAGGCAGAATAGAACTGGAAGTTTTACTTAACATTAACTTAGCTGTATTGCGAAACCTCATAATTTCATATTTTTGAAGAAAACCTAGAGGAAGGAAATAAGGAAAGAGAGGAGCGCTCTCTGCTGACGTAAATTCCAGAAATGGCATCAAGATACGAGACATTTCTGGATGTTGCTTTCTCCCGTCACTCGCGAACTGTCTCGTGCAATACTGCCACTATATATCGGCGAGATTGCTCCTAATATTGAGCTGGTGAATTTGGAAAGAACGCGACACGAATATTTTCAAACTACACTTTACAGGAACATTATTCAAAAATGTTTTATTTCTTAAAAATGACTAACACTTTTGATTAAATTGCTGTATGTTAAGACGTTTTGATAATAAATGAAATATATGTGCATTTTTCGGGAATAGTATCTGAAATCCTCTTCATTCTGACTGACTTTTCCACAGCTCGTTAAAGTATATAATTTATGTATGTGGAATACACTTTAAGGGGGGGGGGTGTTAAATCATTTCCGATATATTTCTTGGTATTGGTTGGTCTGCAGTTTAAAATCTTATATCTTAACATGCTAAGATACCATTTTCAAGCCATCACATAGTAACCAGCTCTTAAAGGTTTCACTAATACTTCAGTCTATAGTATTCGTCTATTTCTATTGTATCTACAAGAAAATATTATGCACAAAAGAATGTTTAGAAATGTTTACCTGCATTAACATCAAGTAGGTGGAAGAGTGGGGTTTTTTAAAACATATTTGTTTGTAAAGAAGGTGAAGTCAAAGTAACGCACTTGTTTAACAAATTAAATATAATATGTTTTGAATTTAAAGAATATATTTCATAATATATTTGGACTTTACTTCATATTTTCCCATTTTGGCAAATGCTACACATATTTTACTTCTCAATTTAGTGCCGATGTTGAAGCTCCTTGCAGAAGTTGAGGACCGCAAGGTACTTAATCTTCTCTTATCGAAGCGGGCGTATAGGCGTGTATGTTTATAAGTCCCCTGAGAAAAGTGAATAGCCTGGCCACTTTAGGTGGCTGTAAACTACGTCTCACATAAATCAATACGTCAAGAAACAGCCACTAGCGACTAAGCAGTGAACCATAAAATGTTCTCCACGATGCTCGGTCTACACATAGAACGTCTTCTTGAGGAATTTGTCTCATCCTTAATACCAAAGAGATAGGTACAGCTTAAATTTACAAAATATCTATTACTTTCTCTACTGGTAAGTTGAGGAAGTATTGTATTCCACCCAAAAATTCTATGTCGAGATTTCACCGGAAATATATGTCTTGAGGTCCCCTGAATCCAAAAAAAGCATTTTTAGAATACGGTCCGTGTGTGTGTGTGTGTGTGTGTGTGTGTGTGTGTGTGTGTGTGTGTGTGTGTGTGTGTGTGTGTGTGTGTGTGTATGTGTGTGTGTGTGTGTGTGTGTCACTCTATCAAGCTTTGGACACCATAACTCGAAAACGAAAAGTCGATTAAAAACCAATGTAGGTATTTAAGTTTAATGTTTTTCAAGGATGCGGCACAACTATTTTGAAGAAAATTATTCCACCATAAACTAACCTTTACATGGAAAATATTTCGAAAATTTTGATTTTCTTGAAAATGGCTCTAACGATTTTGATTAAAATGCCGTATGTTTGAGATATCTTTATGACAAAAGAAATGCATATCTTGAATTTTCTGGCTATAGCCCATGAAGTCCTATTTACTTTGGATGACTTTTGTCTAACTGGTAAACTGTAAGACACAATTTATGTTTAAATAAATTTGTTTGTAGAGTGAACCATTTCGGAGATATTCCTCGTTATTTGTGTAAGTTTTGGAGAACTTATACTTCTGTCAAATGCAACACCGTTATTCAGTTTTTTATATGTTATGCAAAGAGAACCGAATCTCAAAGCTTTAAAAGATTTCACCTTCGGTCAAAGTCTACTGTATTCCCATATTCGCCTTGAACCTACAAGAAGATAAACAAGATAATTTCTGCAAGTATTTATCTCAACTAGCACGAAGAAGGTCTAGGAATAAGAGTTTGTATGAATAGTTAGCACAAGGGTAGAGAAAGTCATGTGACAGCAACACATCAGATATATATTTTTAAAAAATACCAGATGTAATTGGCTGCATTTACGCGTATTTTGCAAAACTAATTATTTAAAACCTTAATGAGCAAGTTATTTTGCTACATATGCCATTCTTCCTCTAATTTCTAAGTCAGTTTTCATATCTCTTTCGAATTAGCCGAAGCGGTTGCTGATTTTTAGAGTGATCTGCAATGGATTGGACATCATTTCAAAGTCCAAGGTCGCGAATTCGAATCCCACCAACTGTACTCAAATGTGCCTGCTGTAAAAGAATGGGAGGGCCCAAGTAAAACAATCGGTGTAATGCCATGCTTGGAAGCTGACTGTAGTTGCATGGATTTTGCTTCTTATTCTTAAAAAAACACTAAAATTTAATATTTTTATAATATTAGACACTTGAATTCTGGTTATTTAGGATAGTATACTAAGAAATTAGAAATAAAGAGCCAATAAGCTATCTCAAAACTTAGATTTATATGTATCTGATAAGTCACACTGTCAATTAAAGGGTTAAATATCTGCATTAATCTCTAAGTAATTATTTAAAAGGAGGATGCTGCACACGTTGTAGATAGCTAAAAGTTTAAATCAAAGTTTTAAAACTCATTTCCCACAAAAGATTGTAACGGAGCCCCGAAGGAGGATTTGTTCAGAGAGGGTGAAACGACTTTTCTGTAGGAGAGGGAGATGGGGAGGGTTGTGGTGTGCTATGTGAGTAAGCTTGACCCCAAGTTAACGGAAAGCCATTTATTACACTAGAGTTAGTGCATAATGGCCAGGGTCGTTAACACTTCCCAGTCTTAGCATAAGAGTTCAGTTATATCTTGAACCTAAAAAAAAATAATTTTATTAAAAACGTCGGGCAGAGTGACGTCCCGTGTCCGTTGTGAGAATCGGCGAAGATTGAGACGAGTTAAATTAGATTTGTCTTCCACTATATTAAGTTATTTATGCTCGACTGTCATAATGCAATGTACCTCATTATACCCATCTCTTCACAACAATACTGCTATCCACCAATCGAAGGTTCACCTGATCATACGGCACTGCTAACTACCAATCAAAAGATCAGCATGTAGCAATCAATACTTTGCCATCTGTGCAAATTCGCAAGCAGCTGAAAGCGAAAGTATCGATTCCCGTTGTGAAATAAAGCTAGACATTCTGTTTATTTAATAATTAGTGTTAACACTGTAAATAATGTAATACTGTTTGTCTTCTCCTTTTAAAAGTCTTCTTATATAGTCATATATATGGTTATTTTTCAACATGTCAACACGTTTATAGACTTTTTGCTATTACAGTTCACGATTGTTCTTCTTATAATCTTTTACAGTGTTTTAATACCTTTCTCCACTTTCACAGTCTATTATTTCTTGATTATTACGATGCAACCACTCGACGACACATACATACTCACTGGCAGGCTGGCCGACTAACTCACGTAACTAAAAACTAATTGTACACGATGACTTGCACAACTAAACAGCAACTCAACTCAAAACTAAATTGCTACTGACTCTAAACTGACTCAGTTGGCTGCTCTCGCAGGCTCTATTTATACTGGCGTCATGTAAGCTTCGAGAACTCTCCATGCACACGTGCAATGATGACTCAGGAATTAACTAGAAGCTTCTGAACTCTACTGATGTCATCGTGCTGTTACGGTCACGCACACACAACTGTTCCAGGCCGCCGCCGCCGCCCCCCCCCCTCTCTCTCTCTCGTCCGTACATTGTTGAACGACCCAAAGTCACAATACTCTCTGTATCATTGTGTCAAGGCCAAGATAACAATACAAGTTTATGGTAGCACTGTCGATTCTTGTATACAATCAAATAACAAACACGTGATTAAAATGTCAGACATCAGTGACAATTACGTGCAGCGTAGAGCATTAAAAACATGTTATAAATGTTTTAAACTTGCATCACAGTGGAGTATACATAGTCGCATAAAGCTTGAGTATAATAGCAACTATGCTTCTTTGCATAATGTACTACTCTAGTTCATAGACTTCGGTTCTTCCATCTTAGGCGCCAAATTCTATTTTCTTGCTGTGCTCCATATATCTTTCTCAAACACTTTCAAATGAGTTCAGAGCATCTTCCAAGGATTTTGTTAACACGTACAGACCAAGTGCATTGTGGGTTTACATTCTTCATTCTGTTGTTTATGTTACTATAGTCCGTGTGTAAATGCGACTGTAAATCAGCGAAAACATTCTGTTTGTAATGTCTTTAAATAAATAGCAAATAACAGAGGTCCAAGCACTGATCCCTGTGGAATGCCAGCTTTTGCTCTTTTAGACCTACCTTAAACATACAATGCGATTCATGTACAACCAAACTGGATGTTTCTTGTAGTTGTATTCATTTATCATATCCTTAAGGTAGCTATTTTAACATTATTGTTTGTTGCTCTGTTTGATCTATGGGTTTAATGGCTGCGCATTGATAGTGTGACGTCAGCTGGCAGCCGCCACTCAAAAAGAGAGCCGAGGTCAAACACCTCACACCACTGCGTCGCGAGTAAACAAGATGTCAATGAGAGCAGCAGAACAAAGCGATTCCAGAGAATTCTCGAAACCGTTCACGTGCAGGGCTCGTTTATAAGAAGCTTCGAGAAAAGGTGTATTTTCCAGAGAATTTGCATAGCATATAAAAGCGAGTAAGTGTTGAAAGAGACAGCTGTTAGCAGTTAGCTTTAAGTGTGCATGTGTGTGTGTGTGTGTGTGTGTGTGTGTGGGCGCGGGGGGGGGGGAGCGTACAGTTAGTATTGAAAGTTTGTGTATCGTCAGAGGCAATTGTAGGCATTTAATGGTCGCGTCGGAGTTCACTGATGACCTAGCAGTTGAGCGCCCTTAAACCAAATCAATCAGCGTGGGAGTTGTTTGCTGTGTGAAGCCGTTTTTAGTTAAACCTGTTTGGGTGAGCGTGAGTGTATCGTTGGGGGTAATTTGTGAGGCAGAGAAAGTACAAATGAAAGACAGTGAAATGTGTGTCAAGGTTACGAAAGACAGAACAGTGTGAGTTACAAAGTAACGACGAATTATTGTAAATTGCATTGAACTGTGTCTTGTGATTCAACTTTAAGGGAAATACAGTGACAGAAAAAGTAACTGAACTTGCCATTTTTCACACTGGTGTCAGAATAGGGATTTGTCACGTCATTTGTTGCAATAGATTGCATCTGGTCTTTTTACTGACAAGGGTAGCCGAGGTCTTCAGAAATGGAGTCCTTAATGGGAGGTCTGCGGTTCAAATCCTGCTGAGACAGCCTCCCTAACTGTGTTTTCGTCTCCATAAGTAGTCAAAGCCAGGGAGATACTCTAAACTTTAACTTTTTCTTCGCAAATTTGCTTTTTCAGTTATTTAATTACAAGTATAATCTGTGTCTACCGCCTGCGGTGCCTACACAGTAATGGGTCTCCGGAAACATTTAGACACGTTTGTACTAGTACTTCTTGATCCAGGAGACATTTGGTTTCCGAATTATGTTCTTTAGAAATAGAAAAACAAAAACACATAACAATTTTTAAAAAAATGCCTTATGGAGAATCGATACATATTACCAAGGAAATGTTGTTACAATATTGGGGTGAATTCAATATTTCGTTTATGCTGGGTAAGCTGCACAAAGAGAAAAGCTGTTCTCTTGAAAACGGGATATAAAGTAGGACTTTTAAAGTGTAGAGGGGATTTGCAACAAAAAAAAAAGTATGCAAGCCATTTCATTTACTGGGTTAAACTGGCATTTTTCCGCTCCGTGATACGAGAGGGAACTGTTGGCGTGATACAGCGGAAGGACCCGCATTGGGAATATCGTTTTTGCTCGTGCTAACGTTTCGACTTGTCTATTTGTGTGACCTGGGGTGCGGGGCCCTCAGACCATCCACCTGTTATCGATCTGCTCCCTAGCGGAACGACAGACAAACGGTGACATCCCCTGATAGCATGTCCCAATTATTGTGACATCTTAAGACGACTAAAATAGCAACAGAAGCTCTGAAACCCCAGAACGTCGAAAATACACGTAGAAAACTCTATATTAAGCTACCCTTACAACTCTAAGGAATATTGCTTACTCCCTTATTGGAAGCTGACCACTTTCATCAAATCTGCTTTTTTAAATAGAAAACAATTGCAACACAAAAATGGTAAATAAAATTAGTCATAAGCAAGACAGGTAGTCTGTGTGGTCTAGTGGTTAGCATACTAGTTTCCAAGCCCAAATGTCCCGGTTCGATTCCCGCCTTAAGAATGGAAACTTTCCTTATCCAGGATTATTCTCCACCCTCTCTGGAGTCTGGAAGTGTGAATCAGCCGGTCCCCATGACCACACCCACTAAAGAGCTTAGCTTTGGTGCTTCGTGGTGCAGATGGTCAGGGGCTGAAGCCCCACCTTGGCCATGGGTGTTTGTGCGTTTGTAAATCTGTGTAGCTATCAGTTTAAACGGAAAAACAACTACAAAATCTACAGAAACGTGGGGAAAAAATTAAAAACTATTAAAAGAGTGTGAATGTGTGTGTAAACTTAATATCTATTAAGAATACCCAACGTAAAGAAATACTAAGTTAAAAACAAACAGTAGACAAGTGAACACCAGTAACGAAAGAAATATCTATTTAAAACAAAAGCATTTGCAAAAATCATCCAGAATGGAGAGAACTTCAGAAGCTATTCCAGAAAATTCAAGATATGCGTGATTGTTTGATATTTTTGAGAAAACTAAAAATTTCAAAACTTTCCATGTAAAGGGTAGTTTGTGATCGGGAAACTTTTTGGAAATCTTCATGTCGTATGTTGGAACACGCTGACGGAACTTAAAAGGCAAGTTTGGAATTTATCCAAATTTTTGTTTTTGAAGTATGTTGTTCTTATTGTCAAACGTACGCACGCACACACACACGCACGCACATATAGACTCTTCGGTTAGTTTTAAAGATATTGAGTGTAAACCTGAACTTTACTATTCTATGTTAAATGAAAATTTAAAAATAATATCGATTGTAAATAATCATGCTGTGTATCTATCTGTTCGTAGCACGGATACAACATTGACGTATCATTTTTACTTATATTTTAAAAGCTTAGCAACGATCACTTACCTTTTTTGCACATTTTTGTTTTAAAATTTAATGAATCTAGAAGTCGAGAACAAGGGAAAATCACATTAGGTTTTTATTTGTTTGAAGTTTCAGAATAAATATACTGATGCAGAATTAAATAGTCCCTCGTTGTGTCGCCAATTTGATGCTGTATTATTCGACACCTATTTTATGCTGCTTTTTTCTTCGACGTTTCTTGAAAACTTTTCTCTGCTTTCCTGCGTTGGTCGACTATTGAAGTTCTTTCCGCATATTTACCACGGCTGCTAAAATGGAGAGCTAATGAGATTTATAGGAGACACAAGAGCTGATGATTTTATGAGTTTTAATACCTATATAACTCAATGACATTAATGGAGGTATGTCGACCGGTGGTTAACACAGAAATTTTAGCTTTTACGCAGCACACACTAATTGTTGACCTAGTCTTCCCTCGAGCCAACCGCCAAGTAAGTTTAAAAGAAGCCGTTGGTCTAGACGCATCAGACTACCGAAGTCAAACGAGTGTGCGTCAACCACCGGTTTCAAATGAATTTCCATACCAATATATGCAAGAATTTTCAAATACTGACTGGAAACTTCAACGCTTGGAAACTTTACGACCAGGAAATATTTTACATACGTATATTCAAATATTAAAATGGAAAGAATATTTATTATTGTTTACGCACATATCATAGTTTCTGAATACTTGGGAGGCACAGTCTTAAAGTTAATTTTTTTGAGATTTTAATATAAATTTTGAGATTTTAATACAAATTCAGTGGTGCTTTCCCTCGAAGAGTATTATTTGTTTTAAATTAATGTGTTAGTACTTGTTCCAGTAACTACAAACAGCAGCTTAGTATACAAAGTTCAGAAAATAAACTTCTTTACAATGGCCTTTGGAGTATGTGTATGGACGGTTTGCTATTTATCTGAGAACGTTACTCTCAAAAAGCTGTATTTTTCCGGAAGTTATGCTTTTGTATAATCCAAAATTTATAACGGCTAATTTCCCTCTTGCTTTACAAGCAATGCATTAATGATTGAATGTCCCAGGGAGAGTTGTGGTAGCGAAGTAGGGGAATGTTGAGAAAAGAATAGCTGTGGTAATGCTTTATGTAGAAACGGAGTCAATAAATCGAACTCAGCTCTCACCTGGGAATAGGAAAACCCTTCATGTAATTCGGCTCGGGAAAGGTTTGTTAAGGTCTGAGCTGCAACACAGGGCACCTGGGGAATGCTTGTTTGTCTAACAATCAATATATCTTCTCCAAAAACACTGCAGCTATTACTGAGAAAACACTATCTAGGTGAATTCATTTGTTTTGCTAGTGTAAATAGAATACAAACATTTTAGAAGGTATACAAATGACCCAAATTTCCAATGCGTTTTATTTAGTGATATTTCCTATCTCATACTTCATTGAACCTACCTAATTCATCCAAGGTCTACCATGTCAATTCTTAAAGCCTTGCTTTCACAAGCACCTACTTATGGAAAGGAACTATTGCAATAGAAAATATTCGGAATCCCCTGCCCCTAAAACGCGTTCAGAAAAGCCAGATAAGCAGAAAAAGTTCCATGTCTCCTAAACAGTCAATATCAAAACGCGGTTAGTGCCTTTAGTTGGATATTAGCTTATCAAAGGCTAAAGAAAGGCACCCTTATAAAAATTACCTGGGATAATGCGATGGATCAACTCCCAATTCATCATCAAAACCAACAATTAATGCTTAAAGAACCTGTAGAATACAGCCCCATAGATTAACTGTCGCTCTAGAGGGATATCCAGGCGGCAAAGAGTCAGAAATGAAGTCGTTTGGAAGAACAAGGATGTCAAAGGTTCGATTATTGATTTTCTGGAAGAACTCGCATGGTATAGACATACGAAAAGGATGTCAGATAGACATTGCCACGCAGGATAATGGAATTGGAATCACCAGAAAGTAGAAAAGAAGGCCACAGGTCACAAGGAATTCAGAAACCGATTAAAAGATGAAATACTGAAGAGAACGTATGAACGGATAGGCAAGATGACGAGGAAAAAACTACATTTGATTTGTAAGCTTGGGCTACCAGAAAATGTATTTGACAAAACGACAAAAATCACTTTATTGTCTTCAAAACTATTGCACAAATATAGGTTTCTTTTGGTCATTGACATAGTCTAGTCCTTCGTGCTATCACAACTCACAACTGTTTACTTCTCGTAACCTTGACTCAGTCCTTCCAGTCTTTCCTCACTTTCACTGTCCCTCATACACTAACCCCGATTATACAATCACTTGGCACTCGTTAAATCTTCTTTATTTAGACGCACACGCGCACACACAGCTGCCTTGCACTGACTGACACACTGACCGACTCATGTTGGTAACTGTAACTAACTCAGCTTCGTCACCTTCTTATAATTCAAGGATGACGTCACTCGGATTTTTCACGTACGGCTACGGCGTGTTCTCGAAAGCTCTGGAGAAAACCCCTTTTGGTTCTCCCGCTCGATTGTCGTTAGTCACATACACACAAACAGTCGCGCGAGGCAGCCTGGCCTTAGGTGCCTCTGCTCGCCGGCCTGATATGTGTGTAAAGTAGCTTAGTCCCGACAGTCCTTTGTTTTGTACCGTACTCAATGTTACCAAATAGTATATTGAACAACGAGAGAATAATGACACAAATTAAGATGGGAGTATATTTTATAAACGAGAGGTAGCGAGTTCCATTATATTCATATGAGCATCGTAAATACCATTATACTCCAGTTTCATACGATTATATATATGTTTTGAGGCCCCTGAATCCAAAAACAGCATTCTTAGAACAAGGTCTGTGTGTGTTTCAGTCTGTAAACAGCATAAGTTCAAAAAGAAAATTGGGTTAAAAACCAGACTGGGTATTTAAGTTCTAAGGATGCGACGCAAATATTCTGAAGAAAATTCCTCCATGCTACACTACCCTTACACGGAAAATTTTTCGAAACTTTTGATTTTCTCCAAAATGGCTCAAACGATTTTGTTTAAAGTTTTAAGATATTTTGATGACAAATGAAATGTATATTTTGAATTCTCTGACTATAGCCTATGTAGTCAAATTTACCCTTCATGGCATTTAAATAACTCGTAAACCGTAAGAGATAGAACATATCATACTGTACAAAAAATGTATATATCGTTAAGAAAGAGTATGTCGAAATTAATTGTTTTTTAGAGTGAACCATTTTGCAGATATTCCTTGCTATATGTATGAGTTTTGGAATGTTTAAGCTTTCGTCAAATGGAAGACCGTTATACATTTTTTTATATCCTAGCCGTACAAAGAGAACAGAATCTCAAAGCTTTAGAAGATTTGACTATCGCTCAAAGTCTGCTGTATTTACACATTCTCCTTGCACCTACAAGGAAATAAGAAACAAGATAATTTCTACAAATGTTATCTCAACTAACACGAAGATATAGGAATAAGAGTTTGTAAAAATTGTTATTACAGGAGCAGAGAAAGTCATCTGAGTGCAACACATCAGATTTGTTCATATACGTTTCACAATTTTTGTGGAAATACGTTATATGTGACACAATATGCCGGTGGTGTAAACTCCATATCACTTTCACTCCTGCCTGACATTTTTAGTTTTTTCTAAACTCGAACTAGTTTTTATTCGATTGAACATACAAACATTGATAGTTTAGCTACGTGGGAATGTGTGTAGGAGGCAAAATATCCTTTGCTACAAGTGAATCTTTTGATTGGTGGTTAGCAGTGTGGTTTTAAAATGTCCACCTTTGATTGGTTGACAGCAGTATCATTATGAGTAGATTACAGTGGCGTATGAGCGCCACATTATGGAATGCTCCAGCATAAAATACGTTGAGAAACCGGAAAATAAAACTAAAACCCTTATCTAGGAAGTTTACTCTAACCAAGTTTCGAACTCGGGGTATTTACTATGACGCAGACACATTACCCCCACACAACACATGCTACTACATTCCTGCCCAGCATTAAACAATGTTTGCAAAGTCATCTTTTGGTGAGATAATGAACGTTTTGTATAGGTAAACAACTCTGAAAATTATGAAAGGGTACATCGAGCTTACCAACTGTGCATATGAACATTACACTGCGGATGCACATTTAAATGCACTGCAGCGAGAGTCAACCCGTAAATTGTATGAATTAATGAGAATTGCTGGCTGCGGCAGAACGAAACCGCTACGATTCCTCCTTGCCACTTCCCAAGAGTGGCTTATATCTCCCCTTTCTCCAACTATCCAACTAAGAAACATTTGAGGTAGTGCACTACTACAAAACAAGATGACGTGTTGCATTCACATCACCTTTTCTACTCATCGTTTATCTTTATGCTCCTTCGGTAATTTTTTCCCCCTTTACCTGACTACCCTCCCCTTATGTAGGACTTATTACAAAATCCTATTACCTTTGATACAGTATACTATTTAAGCTGAAAAGGTATTGTATCCTACTAAAAATTATACCAATATTTCATCGGAAATACATGTTTTGAGACATCCTGAATAAAAAATCTGAACTGTTGCACTCACATAACTTTCTCTACTCTTGTACTAACCATCCTTACAAACTCCAATTCCTCTATCTTCTTTGTGCTAATTGAGATAAACATTTGCAGACATGATCTTATTGCTTATTTCCAGGTAATTGCAAGGGAAATATGGGAATACAGTAGGCTTTGAGCGATAGTCAAATCTTTTAAAATTTCAAATTCCGTTCTCTTTGCACGGCTAAGATATAAGTAAATGAATAACGATCTTCCATTTGATGAACGTTTAAGTATTCCAAAACTTACACAAATAACAAAAAATATCTCCAAAATGGTTCACTCCACAAAAATTATTTGCACATAACTTGTGTTTTAACGAGATATACATTTTTGTATAGTAATATTTGGTCTATCTCTTACGGTTTACTGGTTATGCAAAAGTCATCAAGAGTAAAAAGCACTACATAGGCTATAGCTACACTTCATTTTGCATAAAAATATCATAAACATATGGCATTTTAATTATAATCGTTAGAGCCATTTTCGAGAAAATAAAAATTTTTGAAAAATTTGCCATAGAAAGGGTTGCTTAGGGTGGAGGAATTTTCTTCAAAATCTTCGCCTTGCATCCTTAAAAGATGTTAAATTTAAATACCAACTTTGGTTTTTAACAGTTTCGTTTTTAATTTACGCTGTCCACAGACAAGCACACGCGCGCGGATATTTGTCTAAAAGTGCTTTCTTTTGATTCAGGGGACCTCAAAACATAATTTCGGTGTGATCTTGACATTGAACTTTTAGGTGGAATACAATACTTCCTCTATTTACTATACGTAGTAATGAAAATAAAAAAGGATTTTCAAGTAACGGGGAGGGTATGTGTGTGTGTGTGTGTGTGTGTGTGTGCGCGCGCGCGCGCGCGAGCTCCGTTATTCAAAACACAAAAAGCAGGTTAGCAATCAGATGGTATTTAAGTTCACGATCTTCCAAAGATACAACAGGAAGACGTTCAAAACTATTCCCCATATTCCAAACTTACCTTTTCATGGAAAAGTTTGATTTTCTAAAAAAGAAAAGAAAAAAAAAATCTAAAAATTTTGATTAAAATTAAATATCAGATGTATTTATGCCGAATGGAACGTATATTGTAACGCGCCGGACGCAGCGTAAATTAAACGACTGTCGGGGTTAACCTGCTTCACGCCACATACCAGGCCGGTGAGCAAACAAAGGCGCAAGGTCAAGTTTCCCTACACCACTCACGCGAGCAAACACATGACTAACAATCAAGCTGCAACACAAAGGATTTCCGGGCCCTTCGAGAAAGATCTGGCTACGCCATCGCCGGGGCGTTTGTAGAAATCGAGAAAGGTCAGTGTGACGTCATGTCCTCTATATAAGGAGCCGAGGAACAGCAGAGAGTTGCTGTTACGTATTGAATCTGTCAATGTGTCAGTAGCACGTGAAGAAGATTTAACGAGCGTCGAGTGACTATATAGTCGGAGTTAGTATATGGCAAAGGGAGTGAAGAAAGACACTGAAAGGACTGAGTCAAAATAACGAGAAGTAAACAATTGTGAGTTCTTATAACACGAAAGACTGTAGACTGTGTTAACAACGAAAAGAAAACTATATTTATGCAAAACCTTAGAAGATAATAAAGTGACAAAGGTAATTGGACTGATTTTACCGTTGTTTTACAATATCTTAAATATTCTAGAAATACGCTCTGAAGCACTCTTCATTCTGAATGACTTCTGTATAACTGGTAAATCGTAGTATATAGAGAAAATCTTAATACACAAAAAATGTAGATGTCGTTTTGTCACAAACATTTTTTTGTGGAGTTAACCATTTCCGAGTACCTTGTTCTTGATTTGAATTTTGCAATGCTTGCACTTTCCTCAAATGGGAAGTTGCTCCTTTCTGTTTGCCCTCCGTCTCCTGAAATACACCACATAGTGACCAGCTCTACCAGATAAGAAGGAAACGTTTTGTGTATATTCTATGGTTTACTAGTTAATACAGAATTATGTAAAAACTATTCGGAATGAAATTTCCTTGACGAGCAATTTAAAAAATTCAACATACATATTTTCTTAGAACGGAAATATCTTTAATATTTCAATTAAAATGAAGAAATAAAAATAAAATGTTTTTTAAAAAGGTTTGATTAATGTAGGGGAGAAGTTCCTTGAAAATCTTCCTTTGAAGTTGTTGAACTTAGATTAGATTATGTGGAGGATTGCATAGGCTTCATCGTCTCACCTCACTGCGCATTCGACATTTTCTGAAAATGTTTTCTTCTGGATTCTTGAGATCTCTGAATGGTCACATTTCTAGTGAAATCTCGGCATCAATTTTTGAGTGGAATACTAACTAGTTGCAGGGTATAGGCTACAGCACCGAGTGGGACCCTCACACACTCAACCTACGTGAGATCAATTGCGGTTGTCACCACTCAGGAGGAAGGGCTGAAGTGAAGGAACCACGGAAGGTCATAGACTTCAGGCGACAGGCCACAGACGCGCGGAAGTCCGCAACAGTTCGGCTTGAAGACTCGTCCCGTTACTGCGTTGCCTAGAGCAACGATCTGTCCAACTGGACACCCTCTACTTGTCCCCCATGAACTAGGGGTACCATGCTAGCCTCTGGTTCCTGAGGTCGCGGGTACAAATCCGGCGGAGGGCGCTGGAGTTTTTCGAGCATAAAAACCCTTTGCAAAGCATCCTTTGTAAGTGAAGTAAACCGGTGCCGTATACGTTAGGCACGTTAAAGAGGCCTCTGAGCAAAATTAAACGCTCATTTACACCCAATACAGAATGGGACGCTGAGAACAATAGCATTAAAATTACATACATAAATAGTCAATTTCATTAGACACTCTGTAGATGATAAAGAAATGGAATAAAAGAAAAATTAGAGAAAAGAAATTGTGAAGATAAGACACCATCCTAATACTGACCTACTGATCAGGGAACCTCCCCCACCCCCCCCCCCCCCCAAAAAAAAAAAACAATATCAGAGTGCGATTACGAGGTAGTCGAACCCAGGTTCTCCCGAATGCAAGGCTCATCTGTTACCATGGACACCTCTCACTAATTAAATCTAAAATCTAAAATTGAATTATTTTTTATTTATTTAACGTCACTTTAACTGCTTAGTCGTATGACGACGGGTTTGTTAGGAAATACTGTAGAATGGTGCGTGGCAGACAGTCTTCAAGATCTCATTCGTATTCATAGCATCCTGCTTCGTCACGAGTCCCAGAGAGAGCAGTGCAGGGCAACTGTACCTTCACCTCTGTGACCATAGATGGCACTAGGATGCCGCCCGGTCTATCAGCAGATACATCAGCATTCAGCCTTTAAAGTCTCATCCCTAAACCATACCAGCTTGCTTCGTTACGAGGAGACAGTGCAGGGCAATCGCTTTGAGTCAGATGGCATTAGGGTGCCATCCAGTCTACCTGCTTACGTTATCTCTAAATAGATAACACAGCACTCGTTGCTACCACCTATTTTTCATTTATACTGCTGTTTTAGGCCTAAGGTGGAATTTTGGGTCGTGGTATTAAATTTTCAACGCAGTATTTACCTTTGTGACTGAGAAAAACCACAGAAAAGTCGGTTAGATTTGTTGGCCCTCGGGATTTGAACCCGGGACCTCCCGAATGCGAGCCACAGACGTTGAGCCACTCCTAACAGTATGAATGATACGTATTAAACATGTAATACAGTACTTCGGTAATAAGTACATCTTCTCCATATGGCTGAAAGACCCAGATTTGGCATCAGCGCTAATAGATACGTAGTTACGAGGTTATCTTAACGGAGGTGATATTTGTTAATGGGGATGTTTCGAGAGGAAACAATGTAACAACCAAAGTTTTACTTGCCAGTTAAAGCAGACGTTAGAGTAAAAATGACAAGATACGCTGCATATAGCTCTCTAATGTGTGTCAGTCTGCACCCTCAAGAAGCCTCCCCATTGACCCAGAAAGCAGAAACGTTGTGCAATTACAGTTCGGCTACGAGGCGGAACTTAGAATATGAAGTAGTTTCTCTCTAACTGGAGTTTCGAAAAGCTTTTATTAACCTTCATTTGCGAAAGGTAAACTTAGAAGCCCCAATTATGATACATTGGATATTTGGATGTTTAAGGACAGATTAAATGCTCTGCTGTCAATGTTAAATCTGCTATATCCATGACCGATTATCACAGAAAGTGTTTAATATATCAGACTGAACCTCTTTTAAAATGAAGATCCACGCCTTTTGAGTGGGTACTCGCAAGAGAATTTATGTTGGAAGGTCAGAATGATATTTATCTGGACTATTTTGTAAATAAAATATGAGTTTAAATAATATATCCCAAAGGTTTCAGCAGGAAATATAAAATTCTATAAAAAATTAACCTAAAATATTGTGACGCAGCCGTGGCTGCCCCACCCCACTGGCGGTGTGTGTATCGAAGGCGCTTAAGGCAGGCTGCCTCGCGCAACTGTTGTGACCACATGACAATCATAGCAACAAAAGTTTTCCAGATTATTTGAGAAGTCTCTGGCAGCCGGCGTATTTGTAGAAGTTTGAGGAAGGTCCGTGTTACGTCATCCGCTATATAAGAAGGCGAGACAACTGCATGTGAGGTAACTTCATGCTTCAGTTCAAAGTATCAATTTGAACTTCACTGTATCATAGTTTCACATATTAAGAATATTAGATGCATATTAAAAAGCTGTTGGGAAATACAGCAGCAGGAAGTCATCGAATGAAGCGTTTTTGCTGTACTGTCATTGAAATGTAATGAATTCACATTTTAAATGTTTGTTATTGCTTTTACTGAGTTTACCATAATTATTGGTTTATTATTTCTAAATGCATTAATATAAGACTAGATTATATCTAACTGGAAATAATTAAATGCATATACGCAAATGTTTAATTTAGACAATTTATTTCCTTTTTCCTTCATTCTCTCTTTCTTCGTTCTTTCATTTAAAATTTATAAAGAATGTTTTGATGTTGTTTACTCATTAAACAGTAGCTAAAAATACACTTTTTGGAATTAAACATCCCCAATAACATAAGCAACTTAACCGCAATCGTTTTCGGAAACTCATCGAGCATTCTTCTGCGAAGAAGCCGTCGTGTTTCCCTTTCTCATCTGCAGGAAAAGCGGCCAGTTATAAGCATTGGGACGCCGGTCGACAGCCGCCATTAATCACTCAAGGTCAATCTAATTCACAGCACTGTGCGGTGAGTAAACAACATAACAATGGAGCGGGCCGGAAGAAAGATAATTCTAGACTGATGAAAAAGTGGATTTCTAGAAATGTTCGTGCTACGTCATTCTCGAGAGTCAAGCCAGCGAGAAAAGCCAGTTTTTATGACACAAGTCGTCAAGTGTTGAACGAGGCAGTGTGTGGGTAAATGCATGTATGTACAGTCAGTTTTGTGATTGAGTAGAGTTTAAGAGCCCGTCGACAACGATGTCATTTGGGCCCGGAGTCAAAATTAGAATCTAAAAATACAAACAACTGTCAAAAGCTAAAAGGTTAAAATATTAAAACATTAAAACTTAAAAGATGAAATGATTAAAATATCATAAAACAAATGTTAAAACAATCTAAATTACCGCCTAGAACGAAAACAAAAGTAAAATTTGTTTAGCGAAGCCAATATCGGCAAACGAACCGCAGAGCATTGGCTACAGACATCGGGTTGTCACCCAAAATTGAGGCTAGTGTAGAACCCAGACCAATGGACTGACGCTCATCAGCGTATTGCGGACAATCTAGTAGTACATCTAATGTTGGACACCGGATCACTACGCAGAAGATGGCCGTGAGTGACTTGTGTGGCCTATCCTCAAGAGGGTGGGAATAACCTCTGCCCACCTGGAATCCCTGCAGGACGCCATTTGCGTTGAATGCTGTTCGCAATTGAGTGCCAATCAACTCTTCCCATGACTGCTGCCAGAAGGCGACGGAAATACCGTTGAGCATCCGTATAGGGTAGAGTATCGGTAGAAGACTGCGGCAAACGGCGTGCAGTAAACACGCGTCCGCATGTTTATTGCCCGGAATGTCCGTATGGCCTGTGTCCATGTAAAGACGTCACTGTTGAGAGAATGTGTGTTTTGTCAGAGACAGTTTTGGACATTTAATCGTCGCATCGGAGTTATTTGTTGTGTTGAAAAGTTTTAGTGAGTATGTTCGCCGAAGCCAGCTGTTATTGGACAGAGTATAGAATTGGAAGAGTTAAATACGTGTCAAGGTTACGAGAGAACAGAGCAGTTGTGAGTTTCAAGATCACGATAAATTGTAGATCGTGTTAACCACGAAAAAACGACTCCTTTGTGATTCAATTTTTAGGTAAATAAAGTGGCTGAAAGAATAACCGGCTCGTAATTTGTCACAATGTCATTTTTGCAAAACAGGCCTGTTCTTTTAGAGGTCTACAAAAGAACAAGGAAAAGAAGTCAAACCATTTCATTGAGATCTATTTCTCTTTGAAGAATAACTGTCACAATTATTAGGCGTATTGTTCTGTGGCCAAGATCAAGACAACGCTTCCCTTGTGTGCTGCATCTAACTCAAAGTACAGCTATTCCAGAGAGTTGCAGCTATTTGTCTTAAGGACTATTTGGTCTAAGCCCCTCAAGCTTCAAGTATTTCGATGTTTCACACTATTATTTCGTTCTAGTTAGCTAGGAACTGTCCCGACGAGTTAGCGGTTTTGGCTGAAAGGGCAGTTCTATTGTAGCTGTGTCGAGCTTGCAGACCGGATCATGGTGATAGTGAAGTGTGTGTTGGCCATTTAACACAGAGTAAGTGCAACGTCAGGAATTATCGCTTAACTAATTAATTTTCCGCGGACGTCGCTTGAATTTAGTGCAAGGGAAGGAAAGTACGTTGGTTAATGAGGCGTGCACCCTGGAGAGCCTTCCCACAGGCCAAGTCGAGACAAAGGGCAACTAACTCTTCCTGAGACACGCACTAACATGTGCTGAAAGATAAGGTTTTCTTTAATGGGATACAAACTTTCCAGATGGTGGGTTTTATTTGAAAATATACATATTTCTTCACGTAATCGGTGGAAGAATCTCGGTTTTCTTATATGCAGACTGCTTAAGAAGTTTAAATACATTATGGTAGTCACATTCTGAACTAATATTTGCAAGATGTATTACTTTCTCTACTGGCAAGTAGAAGTATTGTATTCCACCCAAAAATTCGATGCCGAGATTTCACCGGAAATACATGTTTTGAGGCCCACTGAATCCAAAAAAAGCATTTTTAGAAAAAGGTCCGTGTTTGTGTGTCTGTGTGTGTGTCAGTCTGTCAGTCTGTCAGTCTGTGGACAGCATAACTCAAAAACGAAAAGTCGGTTAAAAACCAAAGTTGGTATTTAAGTTTAATGTCTTTCAAGGATGTGACACGAAGATTTTGAAGAAAATAGCCCCACCCTAAACTACCCTTTACATGTAAAATTTTTCGAAAATTTTGATTTTCTTGAAAATGGCTCTAACGATTTTTATTAAAACGTCATATGTTTGAGATATTTTGATGACAAATGAAATGTATATCTTGAATTTTCTGGCTATAGCCCCTGTAGTCGTATTTACTCTGGACGACTTTTGCATAACTGGTAAACCGTTAGAGATAGACCAAATCATATTGTACAAAAAATGTAGATCTTGCTAAAATACACAATTTACGTCTCAATAAATTTTCTTGTACGGTGAACCATTTCGGAGATATTCCTTGTTATGTGTGTGAGTTTCGGAAAACTTAGAACTTTCGTGAAATGGGTCATCGTTGTTAATTTTTTTATATGTTAAGTGTGCAAAGACAACAGAATCTCAAAGCTTTAAAACATTTGACTATCGCACAAAGCCTACTGTATTCTAACATTCCCCTTGCACCTACAAGGAAATAAGCAATAACATAATTTGTACAAATGTTTATTTTAACTAACACGAAGAAGATATAGGAATAAGAGTTTGTAAGAATGGTTAGTACAAAAGTAGAGAAAGTCATGTAAGTGCAACACATCAGATTTTTTTTTTATTGAAATGGACATAATATTATATAATGTATATGTTAGACGGCCACGCTCTGGTCCAGCGCTCTCACCAGAGCGACCTGGGTTCGTTCCCAGGCGTCTACATGTGGGGTGTGTGGTGGACACAGTGGGGTAGGGGCGGGTTTTCTCCGGGTTTTCCAGTTTCCCCACCATCATCCCACCAATTGCTCCATCATCACCTTTCCTATTATCTTTTTCCATCATTTCATATCATCCACTTCTTCGCTCTCACACCAGGCTTTGGGCTGATCACCCGAACCCTGGTTCCTCTGTATGATCAACTCCGATTACGAAGACCACGTCCCACTCCCCATCACTGGACCCCGCTCATGACTGTGGTAGGCAGAGTTGGGGTATGCAGCGGCCGGGCCGTAGGCCAAGGCTGCACTCAAAGGACCTTAGGAGCACAGGACAGACAGGACATATGTTGTTAGATAACATAAAGTGAATCAATTCGGTACATAGTAGAGAAAGTAGAAAGCATCACAGTAAATAGGCATTCCTTTGTACGTTTGTAAACATCAAACGTTGGCAGAATAAGGACAAAAACCTAAGAAATAGCCACACATTTCTAAGGTAAATACACTGCCTTTTAAAACTAGAATTTCCGTTTCATTTTGCTCTTCTCAAAGCCTTTCACCTCTTGCATGAATAAACGCCTTGCATAGCTCGTGGAACTTGCCTTTTCGCTATTCATTTGGAATGCGCTTGCATTATTCGTTTAGAACCTCGCACAGTTGCGTTTAGTTCGCGAGCTTTGTTTATGGAACCTAAAGGGAAAATCGTTCTCATGTCGACTACTCAAATCTTGCTGCACTGGATCAGAGGCCACTCGGGCAGTAAAGAATAACGGAAGAAGTTGTTGCAGTGACCAGCTATAGAAACATCATAGAATACAATTCCATCCCTCTGTCCCTGATAAAATAACATTCGGACCGCTACATATGTCCACTGAGACATAGCATTACATACCAAACAGTATATCCCCTACATCATATTGTGACGTCGGGCGGCAGCTACCAGCATCAAGCTGCTTCACACCACTGGGCGGCTGTATGCCTCAAAAAGGAAACTCGGTGTTGGATGCCTTACACCACTGAGGGACGAGTAAACACATAACAAAGGAGCGGGCAGGAACAAGGACAGATTATTCAAGACTGTTCGAGAAAACTGTTCGCGGCCCGGCTTGTTTATGAAAAGGTGAATTTCGAGAAAAATCCGTGCTATGTCTTTCTCGCCTATATAAGTGAACGCGCCGAACAGAGAGAGGAGTTGCTTGAAGTCGTTAAGTGTTGAACGATATTCTCTGAAGTGCGTGTTGTTGAGAGAAGTTTGAACGTGTGTCGCGAGAGACAGTTTTGGACATTC